>APFE030030588.1:15003-70047 GCA_000404065.3 Pinus taeda | reverse complement strand
ATTTCAATAAATTAGAAATTACAATAATGAATACAAATCATAATTAATTACAAATACAATTAACTATAAAAGAACCTATAATTAATAAGAAAATTATAAGTAATATTTTAAATAGAAAAATCTAGGATTAGTCGGCTAGCATAATTTTCATCTCACACAACCATAAATCATATTTATCACCATTGTCTCTCTTCTTTGTAAAATCAAGTCCTGATGATGAGTTTTGGTCTAGACTCGAAATGTCGACAAAGCAAAAATGAAAATTGTGGAATATCTGAATTCAGATTCTAAAAAAGCACACCACATAAATCTACAATCTATTACAAAGGAAATTGTTGAAAACCCAAGGACCCAAGGGCCCCTTTCTCTCTCCTCTTAAGAAGACACATGGCACCTGGTGATTGGCATTGAGAAGTAAACATGGTTGATGCTATCAGTATGACATGGTTGTACAATGGATACATGGTAGTTATTTTCGACATTTTCTGGGGCTTAATTGAGCAAATCTAGGTGATACATGTCACCACTCAAGAGACACCACGTGGAGATGATGACCTCAGCATCACGTCATCTCAGAGGTTGTCATTTTGGAGGAAAGAGATTATATAACCCCTGTATATTTTTTTTTTATAAAAAATTTTGATCCGATGGAGGGGCTCTGATGTTAAGTGGCATTTCTTCATGAGGACCCAGAGGACCAATGACATAGAGAGGGCTGAGCACTTAGATTCTATGTATAATATTGGAGGTTAGAGTTTTCATAACCCCTTTGAAATTTCATTTTAGAAAAGGTTAAGATTAGGAGTGGTTTTGATGCGGACTGGAACATGGTCGTGAGAGATCCAAAGGACCCAGGTCAGAGAGAAGATTTAGTAGTTAAGTGTTATGAACCATATCGGGATGTGAATATAGGAACTCCTGTGTAATTTATTTTTCAAAAAGTTTTGATGAGAGGGGATTCCAATGTGTTGTTGACATTTGGTTATGAGGACTCAAAGAATGAAGTGCATAAAGTAGGCTGAGCACCTAAGTTCTATAAACAATATAAGAGGAAAGAGGCATCAAAACTCTATTTTTAATTCCAAATTGAATAACTTTCAATGAGAGGAGATCCAACAAGGAGAGGCACTTGGTTGCAATCATTTAAAACAACTAATGACAATGCATGATTATAAAGGAAAATATGCCCTGATAGGAGCCCGAAGGATTCAGCACCCAAGCACCAAGCCATTGGTCACAACACCTGGTTCTATGGTGGAATTACAATAAGAGGGATAAGATAAAAGGGGCTAAGAAGATCAGAAGATTATAATTTTGTAAAATTATTTTAAATAAAGTTATGATGGATGAAGGCTCTGATAGTGTAGCCCCTAAGCGCTAAACCGATGGTCACATGAAGTGGTCCTATGTTCAAAAAATGATAAAGGGGCTAAGAGAAAAGGGGCTGAAGGCATCAAAATATTGTGATCTCATAACATTATTTTAATAAGAGTTACGATACATTAAGGCCTAGTGTTGCAAAAAAGAGATGATAAGGGATGAATGGGTTGGTAGCTATCAATTTTGTTCAGTCACCAGTTAGTGAAGATAATTCAAAACACCAACTTGCAAAATCACAACCAGTTCCAAAAAGAATAATCCAAGCAGTTAGAGGAAGAAAGAAACAGGAGGAGTGGCAAGAAACCATGGGAGGAATATCACAATAGAGGCATGGACAAATCATTATCCCACCAGTAATCCGTATACTAGAGCCTAAGTCCACCTAATGAAATTAGAGGACTCGACATGGAGATATTTTTCAGTGTTGATCATAACACCTCATGTTTCTCATATTTTGTTAATTTTTTTTTCATTTTTAAGAAAATAATAACATATGTTATGTAATCATTAGGAAAACTAGAACATCTACATGCATAGACAACTGGTAGTTCAGAAAGTTGTAGCACTTTGAAGATATTTTGTAACTATTGTTTGGATTCTCTCCCTATAAAGAGGGAGGAAAAAATCATTAGAAGGGTTCTGGATTTTCTGGTTCTAAAGGTTTTATTGTCTTGTCCCTGTGGCTTTAACTATTTTTCATATTTCACAAGTTTGGGCTATGTGACATGTATTTCATTCTCAAAGATCAATGAAGAAGTTCTAGTGATTCAAAGAATTTGGGATATGTAGTATGTGTTTTTCCTTTGTATTTCACTTCCTGTGTGTTTTTCTTCTTTAGAGATTATGTAATTGTAGCTGCCATATTCACTCTTAAATCCCATATTTACTTATGTTATGTTATAGTAGACGATACCTATGACATTACAGATTGACCTATGTTATGTGATAGTGAATTGTACTTGTGAAATCATGGATTTATTAATGTTATGTTATAGTAGATGGTACCTGTGAGATTACAAATTTACCTATCTTGTGTGATAGTAGATAGTACCTGTGAGACATTGAGATGAAAGACTTAAAATGCACTCTATTATTTCTGCACTTCATGCCTTTCTATATTTTCAAGATTCTACCGGGATTTGTTGTATAGGCTTTTGTGTTTATCTAGCCCTATGTACCTAAATCCTCTCTTATATCTCTCCTCTCCACCCTTATTGTAATGATAAAATTTAAGCTGCATTCTATGTGTGATTACCACTAGACCTGAAACATTTATTCTTGGGAATGATACCTTGTTCATGTGTATAGTGAATCTTCCTCTCAGAAAGGAAATTAAACCAACATATAAATCATTTTACATTCATCTCTTGTGTTGCAAGGAATTATCTTCAAGAGAGACTAATATGTCCTAGGCACTGACATCTCCTCAACCCGAGGGTTGTCTCTAGAAGCTACAACAAGGTCACAGATCCATTCCATTCCATTCGTGTGTCATATGTTTGGATGCAGATAATTTGTGCACTATTGTCTATATTGCATTTACAACTAAAGTGTTGTATGGAAATTATGGAAATATTCTTACTTTTTCTATATTTATGGATTTATGATAATTCCACTAAATAAATGATATATAGCATAATATAAGCAGTAAGATATTGTGAGGTGTAGTCTGGGTGGAATAACATTGTGCTACACAAGGTAATTGTAAAACATATCAACACTACACACTCAAGGGGACCCGTGTCCCAAAAGTACCTTGTAACTATGTGATGCCCCTAGGGTCATGACAGGGGGTATCAAAGTAGATCATAAGTGAATCCATATGGAGACATGCAAGCAAAGAGGTATATACTATTTTTTTGTTTTTTGTTTTCATGGTGATTCTTGTATGAGAATTGGTGTCTTGCAGAAGGAGCAAGACAATCAAAGGAACAAGTTATGCTTTGTGAACATGGAAATCAACAAAAGCGAAATACTATCACTTGTTGATATAGGTGCGTCACGCGACATAAAGGAAATTTTAGCAAAGCATCTTGGTTTGTAGGTAGTTGCAAGTAGGGTTGCAATGAACACAGTAAAATCCAAGCATAAAATAATGATAGGATTGGCAATGGGTTTGTGAATTCAGATGGATGGATGGAGGGGATTGTTGGATTTCACTATGATTCCTAAGGATGATTTTGAGGTGATATTGGGATGCGATTTATTGAGAGGGAATAGGGGCAGTTCTAATACCATAGATGGATTGAAATATTAGCTTAGGTGATGGAAAGACACACAAAAATATACAAAAGTAGAAGGGAGGTGTGTATATTATTTCTACACTAAGTATGAATATAGTAGCACGTAGGCCATATGCTTAGTTATATGCAACATTGATCAAGGAAGTAGGATATGATGGGATGTGGACACCTATTTGATTGAAGCTTTCTGATTTGCTGGGGACATGTGTAGATAAAATGTCAAATCATTTTTTGAATGTACTCGCACCTAGGTGAGCAGTTGATCATAACATTGAAATTGATCTTAGTGCTCCAACACTAGCATGAGATTCTATTTTCAAGTCTTGATTTGGATGAGCTGAGGCATTAGTTGATAGAACTGATTGATTTAGGGTTCATTAGTCCTTCACATTCTCTTTATGGTTCTATATTACGCTTTTAGAAGAATAAGGACTCTAATTAGATAAGGATATATCTTGACTACCAAACGTTGAACAAGTAGATAGTGAAGAACAGGTACCCCCATCCACTAGTCACAGATTACTTTGACAAGTTGGATAAGGAAAAAATATTCTTGAAGCTTGATTTGAGATAGGGTTACTATGTTGAATGGTGTGGTAAATGATGCCAATGTTGATTCTTCATTGCTCTTAATATTCATCTAGTTTGCATCAATGGTTGCTCCAATAATTAAGATGTCATGAAGCCCAAATGCTTGATCATATCACTTTTCTCTTGTTGAAGAATTTGAGGATGAAGAATAATGAATTTTCTCCCATAACCATCATCATTTGATTCTCCTCATCATGTTTATTCCAATGGTATGTGGCACATCATGAGGCTCCTCATATTTTTAGAGAAATACCCAATCAAAGTTGAAGCCCCTTTCTTGTGGTCAAAGTACCTAGCATTAGATGACGTGGAAACTTCTCATTGACTAGAATATTCCTCAAATCATGAGGTTAAGAAGGACCTTCATTAAAGGGTTAAATTAAATATGTTGTGGGGTTCAAAATTCAAATTGAAATGGTTCTCTCCAAAATTTATGTTGGCCTAAATCGATTGTGGGGTTTTTTTCTCCAATAATTTTTAAAATTTAAAAACTCCTCCAAAAGTGTAAAAATAAAAATTTGAATTTCATCTTTCCACTATAATTCATTCAAGTCATCTCCCTCAAATGTGACCCATTAAAACTCCATAAAAGGGAACCCATTGATGAGTCCCATCAATAGGTACATTTTGAATATTAATATGCCATCCTCTAGCCTTAAAAATATACTTCTCTTGCAATAGTTCACATTTTTGTTATATTATGATTAGTAAGGGAAGTGAAAGGTGTTTCTTGTAGTATGTAGCCTAAAGTGGTTTAATTGCAGGAAAATGAGGCATTTTTTAGGCTACTACTATGTAGGGGATCAATGGAGACAATTAGGAGACATTATAGGGCATTTTTCCACCTCCTTTACTCCCTAAACTCGGCTTGGGATCACCATACCCTCTCTCGCGAGTTCGAGTTCATTCGCAACCGAGTGACTCCTAGTCAAATTGAAGATCAAGAAGGACAAGATCCACCATTTTCGAGATCAAGGAGAGAACCATTCCTACTTTCAAGGGAGTTGCTTCAGCTGCCCTTTTGTATAAATAAACTAGAGGAAGAGATCATTAGGATTCGAATTTTTTGTTCAACTAGGTGTAAATATTGAGCTCCAAGCTTGACATTGTTATTTTCAACTTTGATGTGATGTAATATACCTACACTTTTTGATAATGATAAGTTGGATTTTAAGCTGCATCTGAGTTAGTTTTAGATGGTTGAGTCCCTTGTGTTTGGGCCGAACCAAGAGGCTTTGGTTCCTCTTCTTGTACTTATGTTTATTTTTTATTCCAAGTAATTCTAGTTTCTTGCATTTCAGTAGAAGTTAACCTATAAAATCATGTGGTTGCAGCCTCTACATCACCTCTCTTGTGGGAGAATGAGTGGAAGGATCCACAACCATGGCCCATAAATATTGTGTTTACAATTTCTTGGAAATATATTAGTGTTAGTTTTCCTATTCTAAATTTGATTGCTTTAGTTTAGAAGTTAGTTCAATGGCTAGATAAGTGGTTTGCATGCATTAGATGTTATTTAAATTCAACTCATCTTTTCCATCATAATTTATTTCATTTTGTAAATGATAAATGGATGCATGCATGTGTTTGATTGCAAGGCTGATTGATGTGTAGGGAAGGGAACCTTCACCATTTCCATCTTGATCTCTTTCATATTCTCCTTCCACCTCCAAACTTTGTACCAAAAACCCTGTTTTATAAGTTATTCTGTCTAGGTCACTGAGAGCACTCACCCTAGTGAAATACATACCTCCGAGAGGTCCTAGTCTTGGTTAGGGGTTCAAACCAACCTCATTTCATTTTCTTCAACTTCTATCGACCTCTCCATACCCTCAATAGAAAATTTTCACCCACAAAAACCAATCAGATTCCCTCTTGTAGCATTACATGCCTATCTGTAGCATTATAAGCCTCCTATAGCAATCACCTGTAGCAGCCTTTTTCTTCATAATTGTTTACCCAAACTGCAACTTTGACTTAGAATAGATGCATAATGACCCCTAGCTATGATAATATGACTAGGAAAAACTCCTAGGCCACTCCAAACCTTCCTTGTATTCACCACAAAAACATAGTAGAGTTACTTTCCTTATCATGCAAGTAGTTTATTGGTTTACGAGCAAGGATGAACTAGGTAAATGTTACCTACAATTCAGATTGGTTTTTTGATGAATTATGGAAGATAAATTAGTTTCCTTTCTATAAGTAGATGAAGTAATTTGATGAATTCTACAGATAACATAACTTTATTTCTACAAGTAGGTTAGGCTTTGTCTTTTCATGAATTGAGTAGTTAGGGTTTTACAAGTTGAGTCATTGGAATTTCTATTTTCATAACTAGAAGAAATTTCCAATATGTCCTTTTATTAATATTTTATTCTAATTCAGTAGAAGGAAGTGTCTTTGAGAAATTTTTGATATAATGTTAGAATTAAGGGTGGCACAAGTGCAATCTTATCTGATATGCATATAGAAATGTCACCTTAAATTTTGTATGCACCCGGGGTTGATAATTTGAGTTGAGGATTCCCAGGGAGTTGCAATATTCTTGGTGCAATACCAAGGCTCAACTCTTTTTGGTGTTGTTTATGGGCAGGTGTCTAGGTAGATATTGTTTCTTCTTAAGCATTGTTTTATGTTTTGCATATAGTTTTTGAAAAAGTAACATAAAAAAATAGAGAGAAAAAAATTCTTTCATGCCTTGTAGGAGTAGGGATAATCAAGGAAAATTATTACCAAAAATTCCCACACCCTCAAATAATCAACCTTCACTCTTTTTCATTGATTGTCAGCTTCCCTCTCTAACTACAAGGGAGTTAGAAGACCCTATAGGTGAAAAACCTAAAATTTTTGAAGAACTTATTGCGGAAGAAGAATAACCCACTTCACGTACCCAAACTATGGACATGGACAATGAGGTTTTCCCTATCAAAGAGACTAATGGAGAGGCTAGAATGAAGAATATAAGCCCTACTTCCCTTCCAAACTTCCATAGATTAACCATTGAGTATCATAATACCTTTATGTTTGAATTTGTTGTTGTCTAAAGGACCTATGACTATGCCTCTTATGAGCAGAAGCTAGAGTTATTCCCCTCTACCCTTAATTACGCAGCCTTGCACTGGTTTATGGGTCTGCCTAGGGGTAGCATCACTGCCTGGGCCCAAATGAAACACGCCTTCAATAACAAGTATAGGGACTACTGTAGGTCCAAGGGGACCAAGGAAGAAATATTTAGGATGACTCCTGAACTTGATGAATCCCTAGAAGAATATGAGGAGAGATTTCAACTCAGTTAGAGGAGGGCAGTTGCACCCTTGATCCTAAATCACTCAAGCTAGTTCTTCTCTTAGGGATTAGGGAATACATGTTGGATACCCTTAACATGTTTTATGGAGGATATATCTATCAATTATCCTATGATGACACTAAAATTGTGTTCAAGAATCACTCTAGCATTGCTAGAAAGAAGGTTAGGGCTAGTCAAGGCTCGGTCATTTCCTCTCCCCCCACAACATCCATTAAGAATGAGATATGAAACATGTTGGAGGATTTCAAGGGAGAAATTCTACATATAGTTTCAATGAAAATGGATAACATGAAAATTAAAATAAAGGAGGAAGAAGAAAGGGCACTAGCAAATTTCTGCCCAAGATGCACCAAAATACATTCTAGGAATGAGTGCCCCTTAAATGTCATAGAGTTATGTCTAGTCTGTGAAGAAAATCATGAAACATAAAAGTAGTCTTCTTTTCCAGGACTAAAAGTTGTATATCAAGGAGAAGAAGTGGGGTCATAGAAACTTTATTTCATCAATCAAAGAAGACATCAAGGACCTAGGCCATATCAATAAGGAATGCAAAGTGCAAACTAATCTTATTATAATCAAAATTAGAATACATCGTTTCAACCTTGATACTCTTCCACTCTCCCATCCTAGTCCACACCCCCTTCTTGGCCTTATGCTCCTTCATATCCTCCTCAAGTTGTATGTTAGTGTTTATGAGTCACCGGTGATCAAATGTACTCATTCCATGTGGTTGATAGGGTAATTAGGTCAAATTGTTATAAATTCAAATAAATTTTGATACCTCTTGGTTGTCAAATGGTCATTGGTTACTTTCTAGATCATTGCTACTCCCTCCACTTACTCAAGGCCATCATCACTCATCATGGTCATGTCATCATGTAGGTGTCCTAGGTCATCAAAAGAGTTAATGTACCTTCATATAGGTCATGGTATAGGATTCACCTTAGATTTTCATCATTATATTAGTCATCAAAAGAAAAAGGAGAGTCATTTTCATCATTTGGCTCACCATCAATGGAGTTAGCAACTTAGGGACAAAAAGAATCAAGGTACCATTTCCATGTGAGTAAATTATGTTGCAGTATAATCACCTCATCATGTCATTTATCACAAAAAATGAATATAATCCTTCTCCTAAGGTTTCATTGCGCTTTTAATTTTCATTGGTTTTTTCTTCAACTCAGAGAGATCTTGTTACATCTTTGAGCCCTATCTTTACATCAAACCTAGAAATTTGACCCTACGGAAACATAGTGTGGCCACACTGTGCTTTTACTCAGAGGCATAAAATGATGAATGGAAAGTATGTATATATGTGTATATATGTCTCTTGACCTGTATATCTCATAAATCCACTTGGTCTCTCAAGTTACTTCACAGGTTGTAAGAAAAATCTAAAAAACTACCTAAAAAAACATGTTTCTGCCACCTTTTTGGACCCCTCATTGTGCTTCTGGAGCAGTCTTGGGAGATTGAATTTTTAGGTGTCTTAGAGAAGGTGTTTGCAGTTCTTTACAATTCTATTGTGTATTCGACATCATAATATTTCCAACCATAGCAATTTCAGCTCAAAAATACTCTGGGAAGGCCTCCAAACACCCTCTCAACTACCATGTTGCGCTTCTGCTAAGAGGACGTTGCGCTTCTGGAATTTTCGCTACGCTTTTAGTGACCAACTTCAAACTTAGATTCTGAACAAATGGAAAAGTATTTTTTAAACATAGAGGTAGTTTTTCTCTTAAGATACATAAAAACAAAAACCTCTCTCATTTTTATAATATACTTTATCGTTTGAGATATATTCAATCATCGTAGAGGCCTATATTTTCCAGAAAATAAAACACTCTTTTTTTCCTGTTTCAGCCATGATTTTATTACACGTATTCCGACACAATTAAAAGGAATTTCAAAACACTGAGAGAGATTATTGTAAAAATAAACATTATATATAACAACCCCTTTCCATTTTGTAACGGTGCTATTTTCAAAGAGATATTAATTCATCTTTGACCCCTATTTTTGATATGCTTTTGGGAGTACTTTTGGGAGAATGAAGTTTAAGGTGGCTTGGAGGTTAATTTTTGCTGGTTTAAAGGTCCTAGGGTCTACTCAACATCCAGGGCTATCTACACCAATCCTCATATCTGCTTTAAGATGCACAAAAATGATCCAAATTGGCTTCACAACAAGTACATTGCGCTTTTGTGGAAGAAGTAGAATTTGAAGTTTTTTGAGTCAATGTCAACTTCTGATGATGTAATTTGACCTCCAAGGTGTTTTTATGATGTAATTGAATGTAATAGTGATGGTTAATTTCAAATTGATGTAGATTCATGCTCATTAATTATTTTAACGTCAAAGTGAATCTACTAATTCTAAACATGGAATTAGTTTCTAACTTCCCTAGTTTTAGGTTTGGTTAGAGAGATTAATGTAATTAGTTCCTATGATGTTGGGTTCGACACCTAAGACGGGGACTGTGGTTTTTGGTTTATATATAGCGTAATATAAGTCAAATTAAGGGTTGGATACTTGGTAGTCATAGTCTAGAGATAGTATACACCATTTTACAGTGATATTAAAGACAATTGGAACTATAGTGTTGGGATTTGTGTGGTATACTTATTGATAGTGTTTCTTCTTAGTTTTATCATCAATTTGAATGTTTATTTTCCCTTGAAACCATATGTATGCTTTCATGTGATCATCTCATTTTGTGCTTAAGAAAAATTCATAAGTTTTATGCTCTATTTTAATGAGATCTTCATGTTTGTGTTCCATTTCTTCTGATGAATGAATTCATAACTGATATGCTCATTTTGATCCTTCACTTTTTCAACCCTACACCACCATGAAAACTCAAAAATGTCACTGAACATAACTACCTTGCCCTATTATATATTTGTAGTTGATCTTTCGAAACCATGACCTAGTTTCCTAGACCCACTGACCCTACTCTAGGAAACTCTAATATCAAACCCTACTGAGCTTTGAATATCTAGCCTAAGATCTATCTTCCTCTCCAGTCACTCGTTGGCTATGAGATCACAGAGAGAGCCCTCTCTGATTTGGTAGGGCTAGCTACCAGATCCAAATTTGGTTTGAGGTTACCTCCATCGGTCTTATTTCTCAGCCTTGGGACACTGAGGAGTGCTAACATTGTCAACCATGTTTTTCATCCATATCCACCCTAACCTTCTTAATGGTGAAACCCATCACAAGGGTGGAGGCCCCAAGTTAACCAACCTTTTACTTTACTACCTTCACCCCAAACTCTGCCACAAATCACTCATCCTACTCCACTTAAGCAACCTCAAATTCCCGCTCAACCAAATCTGAACCCAAACAACAAGCAAGTCCAACAAGTCTACATTGGAGAGACATCTTACCCTAGTTTTGTGGAAATCCATGAGATCAACCTTTGGTCTTGGAGAGTGATTCCAGATAACCATACACATTCTCCACCTGAAGACTTTGAAAGAGAGAAGGAAACAAGTGTTCCTAAAGTCAATCCACCTTCGTTTCCTGAGAGGTTGATCCACCCTAGCCAGGACACCCCAGAAGAGGTTGAACTTTTGGGAGAATTGAAGAATTTGTGTGTTAAAATACACCTTCTCCAAGCTATTAAATATGTTCCCATCTATAATAATATCATCAAGGAGAAATGTTTCAAACATCTTGGGAGAATAAAAAGAGACATCCCCACCATAAATGTTGTTCGACAATTATCTAATCTGATGATTGGGAGGGTGGTCTTCCCAAAATATCAAGACCTTGGAAGCCATGTAGTAGATGTGCATATTAACGACCTTATAGTCTCTAACACCCTGATTGAGCTTGGGGATGCAATCAATGTGATGAATAAGGAAACCATGCTAAAGCTAAACCTCAAAGGATCTTTAAGAAATACTAAAACAATGATGCAACTTTCAGACATGTCCACAATAGCTCATGAGGGAGTTTATGAAGATGTTATGGTCTCCGTTGAATCTTGAGAGTATTCTACTAATTTTTTGGTTCTCCAGTCCAAAATCAAGTTAGATGGATATCCTCTCATCTAGGGAAGGCCATGATTAGCCACTTCTGATGATTACATTAGTTGTAGGATTAGTAACATTACCATCAGGAATGGATATTTGTCTAAACAATTGGTTATTGTATCATCTTGCTTAGCCTTCTATTGAGAATGATTTACCCTTGTGGCTAGAAGAGGAGGAAGAATATGAACTATATCACACCACCCTCCACCCAATATGAACTTTGGACATCATTACAGGACGGGAGAAGCCTAATGAAGATGATGTCATTGACCATATCCTTTAGAATCAACCTCCCACTCCCATAACCATTGATGATTTGATGAAAGGAACTAAGAATAATCCTTGGGCTGACTTATTCCCTATAGAATCAAATCTATACCATGTCAAGACTGTAGAGTTTGGCCCATCTAGGACCTTAAAGATCAACCCTTCTCTCTCGACCAAACAGGAAGAACAATTGTGCCAAGTGCTGAGACAACACCTAGATGCTTTTGCTTGGGACTATACGGAAATGAAAGGTTTGCATCCCTTGGTATGTACTCACCATATTTACAACAAGGAGGGATGCAAGCCTATGTGCCAACCCTAGAGGAGGACGAACCCATCTCTTAAGGATATTGTGAAGGAAGAACTGCAAAACTACTGGATGGAGGGTTCATATACCCTATTTCATATAGTGAGTGGGTGTCACCTCTTGTGTTAGTTCCCACGAAGAATGGAAAGTGGAGAATCTTTATGGATTACAGTGAGATCAACAAGACCATGAAGAAGGACTTTTTTCCCTTTCCCTTCATTGACCAAGTCCCAGATGGACTTGAAGGGAAGGAATTCTTCTCCTTCTTGGATGGATTCAGTGCATACAATCAAATCTATATTAGCCCCGAAGACCAAGACAAGACCACATTCACATGTCCTTGGGGTACCTTTGCTTATAGATTCCTTCCATTTGTTTTGTGCAATGCCTTTGATACTTTCTAGAGGGTATTTTTGAGTAATTTTGTTGAATTGGTTCATGATTCTATGGAAATCTACATGGATAATTTCACTCCTTATGGATGTGACTTCCATGAAGTTCTCTCCAATTTGTGAAAGGTTTTGAAAAAATGCATTGAAATGAATCTCTCTCTAAGCCTTGATAAATTTGAGTTCTTGATGAATGATGGGACTGTCCTTGGCCATTCCATCTCGAAAGAGGGGATACAGGTAGACCCAAACAAAACTGGCATCATAAAAAGGTTCCCTACCCCTCAAAAGCAAAGGGATTTCAAGAGCTTCGTGGGACTAGTAGGTTATTATAGGAGATTCATCCAAGAATTTAGTAAAGTGGCTTCACCTTTGTTTGGTTTAATAAACAAGGATGAAAAATTCTATTGGACCATTAGTTGTCAAGAGGCCCTTGAAGTGTTGAAAGAAAAGTTGACTACTGCACCCATCCTAGGAGGTCCCAACTAGGCATTGCCTTTCCATATCCATACTGATGCATCAAATAAATTTGTGGGGGGAGCCTTAGGACAAGTAGAGGATAATTTTCCATATTCCATTTACTTCATTAATAGGAATTTCTCTAAAGTTGAGTTGAATTACACTGTCATTGAAAAAGAGCTCTTAGTTGTAGTACATTATTTAAATAAATTTAGGCACTACATCACTGGGTACTAAACTTTTGTTCATACTAATCATGTAGCCATTAAATGTTTGATGAAAAATATTGGTGTTAATTATAGGAGAGTTAGGTGGTTCTTATTGCTACAACATTTTGATTTGATTATCATTGACAAACCAGGAAAAGAAAAGTGGTTGCAGATGTTTTGTCTAGATTAACCTTGCATGCAGGTAATGAAGAGATGGTGGATGATGAACTTCCATATGATCACATGTTTTCCATATTAGTGCTTTCTCCCTGTTTTACTGACATATGAAACTACTTTTTTTCTAGGAGGTTCCCTCCTAATCTATCACCCAAGAAGAAAAGCAAGATTGTAAGGAAAATCTCCCCTTTCACTTGGATTGGGTGAAATATTTTTAGATTGGAACCAAATCAAATCTTGAGGAGATTCGTAAGAGAGGAGGTGGTCTTTGACATCCTCTCAGCATGTCATGATGGTCCTTTTGGATGTTATTTTGCTTCAAAAAGGACAACCTTTTAAGTTTTACAAGTTGGTTACTATTAGCCCACCTTACATCAAGATGCAAGGAGATATACCACTAGATGTGATAAGTGCCAAAGAATGGGAAAACTCACACCTAGGGATGAAATTCCCCTACAAACTTAAGTGGCCTTAGAGAAATTTGACAAGTAGGGCATGGATTTCATTGGGCCAATTGATCCACCATCAGGGCATAAAAAATACATCATTGTGTGCACTGATTACTTAACCAAGTGGGCTAAGACAAAGATAGACAAAGAAGCAACAGATGATAAAGTGGCATAATTTTTAAGAGAGAGCATCCTCTATAAGTTTGGGTATCCAAGGGAGGTAGTCATTGATCAAGGATCACAATTCACATCCAATTTGATTGAGGATCTCATGAGGTAGCACCATATCAAACACAAGACAACCACTGCCTATCATCCTCAAGAAAATAGGCAAGTAGAGGTCACAAACAGAGAACTGGAGAGTATCCTCACCAAATTTGTTATCATTGGAAGAAAACATTGGGCAAAGAGGCTAGTAGAGGCCACTTGGGCCTACAATACCACTTGGAAAACCACTAGTAGATTCACTCCATATGATTTGGTTTATGGTAAGAAAAATATTTTTTATATTGACTTTCAATATAACACCTTGAAAATGGCAGCTTAGTTGGACTTAGATGTCACCACAACATAACAAGAAGGGATTCTCCAACTGAATGGATTAGATGAGTTTAAGATGCAAACTCTCTTACACACTATAGTCAATTAGATGCAACGAATGTTCTAGCATGACAAGCATATAAAGGAAAAGCCTTTTCAAAAAGGGGATCGGGCCATATTATATGATTCTAGGTTCAAATATTTTAAAGGGAAGATAATGACAAGATGGTTGGTCCGATACCTAGTGGAAAGGTGTTATGAAAATGGATTTGTCCAGATCAGAACCATTGATGAGGAAGAAATCCCCTTTCTTGTAAATGGTTATAAATTGAAGTTGTATAGAAGACCTATATACAAGGAGTAATTTATTAGTTGAGTCAACAAGGAATTGAATGTGATTGGGAGTTTCATAGCTTCCATTCCACAACGCTCTTAGAAAAAAATAGAGGCCTGGATGAAAACCTCTATGAGGAAGCCTGAAAGCTAAAAAAAAAGAAAAAAATAATTAAGATCCCTAGGTGAAGACTTTCCTTGAGGCACCTAGGGCAAGCATGCAGGTTGAAATCCTCCTCTAAGGTAGCATGTGCATCTTAGGAAAATAAATAGAGAAAAGAAAAAAAGGTAGAAGCTTATATCCTATTTTCTAACCTTTGTTTTGTTTTGCAAAGTTTTACATAGTGGAAAATTTCATGGTTATAGGCCGAGACCTATAGGTTTCCATTCACTCCTCTATCCGTACACCCCATACACATCCTCTCCATTCACATTTCTATCTCTCTTCACCATCGCATCATCATGAAATATGAAATTAACCTCGTCTCTATGATGCTACAGGAAGGACCTATGTTGCTACATGAAGGTAATGTAATACTACAGGAGGAGCCTATGGAGCTACATGAGGGAGATATGAGGAGGAAAATGATCCAAAATACCATCCTAACTCTAATAAATGGTAAAGTGTGTCCTCCTATGACATTTCCATCACCCGTCCATCATCCATCCACTCATTTCACCAACATTTTGCTCAAACTTCTCCACTCTCTCCTACCTTTAAAAAAAATACATAAGCTATCAATTTCTATCTCTATGATGCCTACTATACTCCTCCCCTATCCTCATCACTGATCATCATCTCCCTCATGCCAACTAAATACTTAAAGGGGAGAACAAGGAAGAAACGCCTCCTGTAGAAGCCTTTAAAACCACACAATAAACATTGATATTATGTTTTTTCCACCACCAGAAGGGATGATGAAGCTCAGTTTGCAGCCATGAAGAGACACCTCACCCTCAGGGAGGCTTTCCACTAGCATAAACAACTTGGATATTAGAGGAAGCACCTGCAAACACTCAACAACAACAACAGTCAAGGCAACCTCAAAAATGAAAACATGAATAGGAAATAAGTCAAAGAGGTCAACTCCCTTGTTCATAATGATGTATGGTCTAGCTTCAGCATGAAAGCCTCTGCAGTAGATTGATCCATAGGTAGGCTCAGGTATGGAAACCCTAACCTCGTCCCTTTGCATAAAACTGACAAAAATGTATTTTAAGCGAGAAAAGTTGTTTTAATAGGCTAGAGGTGGCTAGTGAACTTGGTCACCCTCGACTAGTCAAATCAAGTGTGAGTAAAGTCAACCATGCAATGTGTAAATTTCAACTCAAAAAAAACTATTGTCCTCGAAGAGTGGGGTGATAATCATGAGGATGGAGAGATGGTCATAGTTAGTGGGGAAAATGGTCCAAAAGAAGAAATTCGTGTTAATGCCAAGTCACCACAACACTCCAAGATTTTAACCAAAAAAGGATATTATGTGTTGGAGATCGACTCCATTTACACCATCACTGATTCCAAAAACCAATGGAGGAAGGAAGAGATAGTGAATTGAGCAACTAGAGTTCCACCAAGGATTTTTGAACCGTACCTACACATTGCTACAAGAGAAAGCTACAGAAAGGCCTGCAATTTCTACAGGAGAGTTGAAAGGAGATACATGAGGAATTGAGAGGAAAAAGGTGTCATAGTGGCTCGATATTGTCTCAGAAACTTCATTCACACCAACATTTCTCTGATAGGATGTAAGTGATACCCTCCTTCTTTGTTTCTACACCTAATTTCATGGACAATATTTTTGAAATTAAGAGCATATAAGAGTCAAGTTATTAGTAGGGGATCCTTTTGGAAGTTTTTGTGGTTAAGATAAAAGAAATAACTTAGTGAATATAAATTTGAGAACCCTTCTTCCTCACTATTACTAAGCATTGTTCCATTGTTTCACCACTAAGACTGCTTGAATTTTTTAAATTCCACACCTACATAGAATGAAGGAGTAATATAGAAGAATGTGGGGAGGATTTAATAGAAGGGATCCCTCAGACACCAAGAGAATTCACCAACACCCTCCTGCAGTTGACATCTTCATAAACCACCAGTGGTTGGGTTTCTTTGAGCTACTAAAGGGGTATGATGATGATATATCCCATAAATTTGACATAACATTACACTCTCGAGGGGAAGACAATACCGCAATTGTTTTTAGAGGGTTGGCCATTTATCTTAGTCAAGAAAGTATCATTAGAGTGGCCTCCTTTCCTATAGGAATGAGATGGAACAAGGAAGACAAGCAAGTAAGTGTCACAACTAGGAAAAAAAAAATCATTTCAAAAGAGAAGCCTGTAGAAGGAAAGAATGGTGTGAGGATAGAAATTCTACCTTATCCTTGGGATGAGGTAGCCTACCATATCCTTAAATACATATGTTGTGAAGGGATATTAAGTGTATTTTATGCCTACAACTTCAATTTTATCTAAGATCTTCGATTCAAGGTAGACTTACTAGTTTCTCAAAGACTTAGTGTCCCTCATTTTCTTTTGTAGTCAATCATGGATATGAGTTAGAAGGTAAGATAAGGAAAACATCAAAATTTAGCTCAGCATGGCCTCATCAAATTGATAGTGGTAGATGATCTGATCCATTTGAGATTCCCTGTCATATGGAACAAATTTGTAGACATGGATAGGGATACTTTCATAGAAACACAATCCATCACACCAGGAGAAACCCCAACCTCTATTGTTGGAGGAAGAGAGGGGGAAAAACGAAGAAGAAGGGGAAAATACAAAAGAGGAATAGGAAGCAAGGTTAGAAGAAGAGGAAAGAAAGATAGAGGAGGAAGGGGAAACAAGAAAAGAAGAAGAGAAAACAAAGGAAGAAGATAAATAGGTAGCAAAGACAAAGGAAAGATAAGAAGAGATGAAAGGAGAAGAGGAGGAGAATAAAGGAGAAGAAAGAAAAAACCCTGAGAATTATTCTCCACCCCAAGGAACATGAGACATTGAACAAGAAGTAACTACAACCTTAGCTACATTAGGCACTCCTTTAAGGGCCAAGAGGAAGCAATCAAGACCAAGTCAAATGTACCTAATAACCAGGAAGAGCACTATAATTATACAAGGAAATCCACAAACTCCTACAAGGTTTCCTATAATTATTGATGAGTCACCAAGAAAAAAGGAAGAAATAGGACCCAGTGAAAGAAAAATTGAGGAGGTCACTCCTCCTAGAACCAAAAACAAGTCACCCATAACACCTGTGAGTAGGCCTACTACTAGGTTTGTCACCATCAAGAAGCCAAAGACAAAATTGGCCTTTGAGAAAGAGGAAAAATGAAATCTACAAGAGAGCCAGGGTTTACTACAGGAGGGGTAGAATGTGCTACAAGAAGAATGAGGAAAGCTACACTAGCCCAAGAAAGATTCACAAGAGGTATCTACCACCTCAATTTTTTTTGGAAAATACCTGCAAAGGGTCTAAGAACCTATCCCACAACTTATCTTGAGTTCCTACTACAAATTCATTGAAGGGGAGAGGGTTATCCATGAAAAAGTTGTAGTCCTACCCCTTTATCAGCTAGAGATAGAAAGAGGTAGAACCCACTAGTGGATGCAAATTGCTAAATATAAGAAGGTAGAGGATGTAGGAATCATGGAAGAAAGGGTAATTGAAATGAGAAAATAATTAGGTGAGATGAGAATGGGAGAGTCTGTAATGAAGGAGAAGCTATAGGTAGAAAACATGAGGTTGAGAGAGAGGTTGCAAGAGAAAGAAACACAAATTGCCACCATGGCAAGTCTCTCCATTGAAGAATTGCAATGTAGACATCCATGAAAGTCTTATGGCCTCTTTCTCAAATAACAATGGTTGCAATTCCAAATCAAAACCTTGGCACAAAATGGATCTATGACCTTTTACGATTACAAACAGTTCATTGAATTTTACAACCAATCTAACATGGAAGAAAACACAAAATTGGCTGAGTTTTACATGCACAATAACACTTTGAGAAATATGAATTTTTGTGACCACAATGCAAGATCAAGAGATATGCAATTGATGGCCTTAGCATCCTGGATGACTCATGAGGAGACAAGAGCTAAGGAACTAAAAAGGGTAATGAAAAGGGAATAAAATGAAGCATTGTATATTAAGGTATAGCTAGTGAGCCCAAGGGATGTCATTATCAATCATGGCCTCATATCCAATTATGCTTCTTTAGAACCTAAATAGCTTGCCATTCTACACATTGAAGACACATTCAGGTTGTTGGGAATAGAAATTTTGCAAGCTTGCCAAAAGCGATGGCTTGCCTTACCCCATAGTCTACAGATCAGAGAATATCACTCTTCTAGAAGGCTAAACAATGCCTTGGAGAGAACACCATTATATAAGAGGATCATGTAGAGGATGAAATATAACCTTGTTGCTAGGCTTATAAGAAGGAAGAGATGAAGCATGAGAGTAGAAGGTATGGACATAAATAGAGAAGAATGCAAGTTTTTACCCCTAAGAGGGAAAACCACCTGAGGGGCCTTGGACTGTCCGGGAGGACACTAGGGTCATGAAAGAGCTGTACATGGATTATTGAGTTTCTTAGAGGATGAGAAACACCTTCAACAAGGGGTGATGATAAGTCCCATCAATAGGTAACTTTTGAAGATTAATATGCCATCCTCCAGCGTTAAAACTATCCTTCTCTTGCATTAATTCAAATGTTTCCTTATATTATGCTTAGTAAGGGGAGTGAAAGGTGTTTGTCATAGTATGTGGCATAATGTGGTTTAATTGTAGGAAAATGAGGCATTTTTTAGGTTATTACTATGTAGTGGCTCAATGGAGACAACTAGGAGAGATTCTAGGGGTTTTGTCCGCCTCATTAACTCCTTAAGCTTAGCTTGGGATCACCATATCCTATCTCACAAGTTCCAACTCATTGGAAACCAAGTGACTCCTAGTCCAAGTGAAGATCAAGAAGGAAAAGATCCACCAGTTTTGAGATTAAGGAGGGAACTATTCCTACTTCAAGGGAGATGCTTCAACTTCCATTTTGTATAAATAAACTAGAGGAAGAGTTCACTAGGATCCAAAGTTTTTGTTCAGCTAGGTGTAGCTATTGAGGTCCAAGCTTGACATTGTTATTTTCAACTTTCATGTGATGTAATAGACCTACACTTTTTGATAATGAGAATTTGGATTTTAAGTTGAACCTAAGTTATTTTTAGATGGATGAGACCCTTGGGTTTGAGCCCAACCCATATTATTTTTTCCCTCTTAATGTACTTGTGTTTCTTTTTTATTTCGAGTAGTTCATAGTTTCTTTCATTCTAGTAGAAGTTAACCTATAAAATCCTATAGTTGCAACCTCTACGTCACCTGTCTTATGGGAGAATGATTGGAAGGATTCACAATCACATCCCAAAAATATTTGGTTTATTATTTCTTGGAAATATATTAGTGTTAGTTGTCATGTTTTACATTTTCTTTCTGTAGTTTAGTAGATCAGTGATTTGCATGAATTAGATCCCATTTAAATTCAACTCATCTTTTCCATCATAAGTTATTTAATTTTGTAAATGATAAATGGATGCATGCATGTGATTGATTGCATGGTTCATTGATCTATAGGGAACAACACCTTAACCACTTCCATCCTAAGGTATTTCATCTTCTCCTTCCACCTCCAAAATCTGTCCCAATAACCTTGTTTTATAAGTTATTCTATCTAGGTCACCAAGAGCACTCATCCTAGTGCAAGATAGGCCTTTGAGAGGTCTTAGGCTTGGGTAGAGGCTCAAACCAGCCTCCTTTCATTTTCTTCAACTACTATTGACCTCTCAACACCCTCAAGCCAATGTTTTCACCCTTAAAAACCACTTGAATGCCCTCCTATAGCATTACAAGCCTCCCTGTAACATTACATGCCTCCATTAGCAATCGCCTATAGAAAACCTGTAGTAGTCATTTCCTTCATCACTTTCGACCCACATTGCAACATTGACTTAGAATAGAGGCATAATGACCCCCAACTGTGATAATATGACTAGGAAAAGCTCATAAATTTTCTAAGTATATTGTATATGATGAGTGAAATTATCGTAGTTAGTTTAAAGTCTATCTGTGGACTTGATATGCTAGATTTTCCATTTATTGACTCTCAATTTCCATACATTGTTATCTATGACCTTGCTAAAAGTATGGCTGGGAGGTTTCCCTTATGGAACACATACTCTACTATATGAAACATTTGTTGGTAGGCTCTTATTATAAATTGTGAAGGGTTTCCATTTTGAGGATATGTTTAGATTCATTGAAAGCTTATTTATGTTTGCAAAAGGGTTAAGGTTGTAGAACCTATTGAATTGAAATAAACGTTATGAGTATTTGCAATACTTTTAAGCAAAGAGGTTAGAGACACCCCTATGATAGAAGGATCAGTAACAAGATTTCTTTAGGTCATATTTGGAACAAGATAATTGGAAAGTCATGTGACACATCCTACATCAAGGTAAGAGATAATATTTTAGAGAACAATACTATAAGGTTGGTAGAAGTATGCCTTATCTTTGTACACATGAAGAAATTCAAGGACACATATATCACCTACAAATGGATCAAGAATAAGCTAAGAAATATGCTCCTAGGGTGCAAAGAAGGATATGATTGACAATTAGCCTAAAGTTGATATTGTTTTGATGACATAAAGGTTTCATTATATTGGTCTCAAGTGTAATGTCTGATGCTATTAATGAGAAAAGATAGTTTTTGAGTTGTAGAGGCTTATGTTTGGTCTAATGTTATGTAGAGAGATAAACATTATGTTGAGAAAATAATGTTTCTTATGATGCTAGGGTTTGGAACTTGCATGTATATGCTGATTTGTAAGAAGATGTTTACATTGTAGAGAACATGCAAAGGGTTGACTATATTAGCATTCAAAGTTTGCTTATGATAAAATTTCCAAAGGTTGAATTATGGTTTGTTGAGCTACTATTCAAAGAATACATTGTTGAAAGTACTTTCTTTTGTTGTTATGGTTTTCTAGAAATTGTGTGGGAAACTGATGAATGTCAGGGTTTACAATGCTTCTATCATACTGGTTGAACTAGGGCGACGCTATAATTTGTATGGATGAATATTTGATGTAGATTGAGAAAATATTTATTGATTTGACACGTGGATCTAGTCTAAAAATATATGAAACTTGTTCTTCCATGGTGAGATAAAGGTTTGGGCCTTTAGGGTAGGTAGCAACTTGCTGAGCAGGGTGGCAGGGAAGTGTAAGGAAGGAGAGTGGAGTCTCCTTTAGGTCAGATCCTAAGAACACATCAAGGTGGTAGGGTGGTACTAGGATAGGTCAAAGCCTATGTATGGTGTTGGAGAATCCTTTCAGTGGGAGCTAATAAATCCAGGGCATTGGAGCATCCTTCATGTTGGAGCTACTAAACAGGGTGTTGGATCATCCTTCAAGTGGAGTCTATAAACTAGGGCATTGGAGCATCCTTCTAGTTGGAGTTGGTAAACAAAGTGTTGGAGAATCCTTTCAGTTGGAGCTGAGATATATGTAAGTTGGAGCTTCCTATTTATGTAAATCACTGAATACAAATATTAAGAAGCATTTGGTGGTTTTTCTCCTGAAAGGGTTTCCACCTAAAAATCTGTTTTCTACTGTCTTAATGTTTTGTGCATTGTTGAATGGTGTTTGTTTACTATTCATGTGATGTGATGTTAATTTAATGTTAATGTGAATTTAATGATATAAATATTAAAAATTGACTAATTGAAAGATAATTATGATTCACCCACCCCTTAGTATTTCCAAACATTGGTACCATAGCAGGTTGCTTTAGTTGCAGCTTAACAACTAGAAGGAAGATCGTAGGAGATTAAAAATGGAAAATTCAAAGAAGAAAGCTGACAAATGTTCCAAAGAACCAAAGCACATTTCTAGTGTTGTAAATTATGTAACAAATCAAGATGATCCCCCATCTCCTAAATTCAATGAAGCCAAACATGAAATTTGGGGATCCAAAATGGAAGTCTATTTGAAAGCTCAAGGATGTGATGTATGACACTCTATTCTTATTGGAGACAAATCTAGCAATAAATCTAGAAGGTATGATAGAAAATCCTTTAATTTCATTTTCATTTCTCTGCCAGACCCTATAAAATCCAAAGCTAATTGTTAGGTCGAAGAATCTAAGAATGGGGAAGAAGAAGATGTATAATTGGACATGGACAAAGTATTAATTAGTTCCTTGAAATAATTGAAGAACAAAAATAAGGAAAATCACACAATCAAAGAAGAATTTTCTCTCTTAATACCTCAAGTGCAAGAGGTAGAAAAGAAAGATAAAAACCTGGATGTTCAATTAGAATAATCTATTCAAAAGTACAAGGGTGAAGTCAGTCAAAAGAAAAAGGAACTTAATGCAGCTCTAACTGAAATCAATGAGCTCAAGGAATGGAAAAAGAAGGATCATATCATTGAAAAGACGTCAATCATCATGTGAGAAAACTAGAAGAAGAGAACATCTATCTGAAGACCTGGGTTGAAGAAGCAAAAATAATTGAAGAAGAATAAAATTTCAAATTCAAAAGAAAGAAGAAGATTGCATGAAACAAGGAGAATAAATTGTGTCATTAAGGGTTGAATTCAATAAGTTGAATAAAGTGTTTAAGAGTACACATACCTTACACACTATTCACAGTTTCCAAAGGTCTCCATGCATCAAAAAGGATGTTGGTTATACAGGTGAACCTTCATCCAAGGGATACACAAGCTCTAAACCTCTATAGAGAAAGAAGCATGATTGCAAGATCCATGAAAGGCCAATTCAAAATGAAGGACAAAAGAGGATTGAAGGTGATCCCAGAAGTAATGCTCAAGTAATAAAGGCTCAACAAAATGTTGAACCCCCTCCAATAAATAATGTCTTCAGGAGAAAATAAAAATAAGACATCTCATCCAAGTACCCTAGTGTGTTTAATGGCTATTATTTCTCATTTTCTAACTTCAAGTATATGGCTAGCGACTGTAGAATGTATGACATGGATGATTAGCAAAGACATTATCAAAACTCTAGAAGCAAGTTTGTAGGATCTCAAGATAGGTTTCAAAAGAACTTTATGAGCATAAATTATATGTCAGTGGTTTTATCATTAAGCTACCATACAAAACGAAGGGTGATTTTTTTTAAAAACATTTTACTTTGGGGGAAACAATGAGGAGTGTTAGGGTTTGTTTCTCTATTTTCAAGACTTGTTGGGTCATCACCACTTAGTGTTGGTTCATCTCTGGTGATCATGGAGGGAATTCCCTCCATCATGATCTTTGCATCGAGGGTGATTATTTATGGTCTCTATTAAGAGTGTATTTTTTGAATATCTGGACTTGAGTCTCGACATATATTATTCAACAAATTTCCTTAGGGTTTGATGACACCATTTTTCTTTAGTATTGGCTAGCATGGGTGTGAAGGCTTGTGTTCTTGTTTCACTTCAGTCATGGCCAGAATGGGTGTGAAGGACTATGGATCGAGGTTGTCTATCAATGGAAGATCCACATCTTCCTCAGATGGGATTTATTTGGTCGAATCTGCAAACAAAGAGTGTCATTTTGTATCATAATTCTAGCTCATTGTGCAACCACAAATGCACAATGTGGGGCCTGTCCTTTGTGAATTCTTGGTGGTAAATCCAATCCTATTTTCCCTGTGACGAGGATATGCAGCTTTGTTTGCTGGATTTGATAGGAAAATCGATTTTTTCTATACTTCCCCTTCCAATTTTTGAAGTTCAAAGACATATCTAAAAATTTGAAGTAATTCGATAGTAGTAAATCAGATTTGGCAAAGAAGGCATACTTTCAATTTTTTGTAAAAACCCTTGATGAGAAATTGACAATTATAAGGGTTCATACTGGGGACCTAGTACAAGATCTTAAGGAGAAGGTTCAAGAAATGTTGGTTATTCCATCAAATCTTGAAAGTTTGATTTTTGTAGGGAAATCAATGTAAGATGTTCCCCAACTGTAAGAATATGGTATTGAATGTGATTCATCCATCATCTTAAACTTGAGGTTGTGAGGTAGATTTCATAGATATAATAACACCAAGGGACCGATTTCACTCAAGATCGCAGTAAAAAGGAAGACTCAAACACAAAATAAAATTGATCAAATTCCCAATATTCCTAGTCCCTATATTATGGAACAAATGAATCAGGTACTAGATATGACAATAAACCTTCATGATGTTAATTCTCTTTACCCTAGTTTCCATACTCAAGTAGTTTTATGTAGATTTAATGGTTTTTGGCCCAAGTTGGGGGATCTTTATCAGGGGGTTTTCTCCACCTGGACTACAAATTATGATATTCATTTATGTTCCAAGGGTTTTCGTTTTTGTAAAATTTGATATATTGAAGGATATGGATTCTGCCTTAAAAGAGGGTACATGGTTTTGGGGTAGAGTAGGCTTTTTTATGACCCCATGGTTTCTAAGTTTTTATGCTAATACCATAGTGGTATGAAAAATGATAGTTTGGCTTAGAGTACATAACTTCCCTCTCCATATTCAACATCATAAAGTTTTAGAAGAAAGTGGGAATACTTTGGGGAAGTTTATAGATTTGGATATGGATAGAGCCATGAAAGGAATTTTTTCTTTTTTCCAGTGTTTTTGTAGAGGTATACCTTATTAAAGGTTTACCCAATCATATAATCTTGCTTCATACCAACATCCAATGGTCCCAACATATAGATTTTGTAAATACAACATTTAGATGTTGCATTTCTCTTGAAATAGGACACTTGAAAAATACGTGTCCTCAAGAAAAGAAAGAGCCCAAAAGAAAAAAGAAGTAGCCCCAAAATCCAAAGGGTTGGCATTTCTCAAATGAGAACTTCTCTGAATTAGAGGAGGAAGAAAATAGAGAGAATTCTATAAATATTGATGAGAATAATCCACATGAAATATTAGTGCAAGGTGGGGTTCAAAAGACTAGAACTATGCTTCAAAGGTCGAATAAAGATATAGTAACTACAGTTCGAAAACACTAGAATGAGAAAATTTCCTATAAAAAAGAGGTAGGAGGTACTAAAATAATACATGCACCAGAGAGTTCAGACCTGATAAGGAAGTCCCTATGAACATGGAAGAGAATCAAATGGCTATTGTAGCTTCCACTCCCAACTATGCTGGTTGGCAAAAAGTGGAGAAAAAGAATGGTAGAAAAGAGTAGCCAAGTGTTTTCACACTTATCTCCCAAATGTGTTTTTCATTTTCATGTGTTTCTCTTTTTAAGTCTTGTTTTCTTGGGTACTTGTCATTCATTGGTATGATCGAATGCTTTTTAAAATCTACAAAATGTAATTTTGTTCTTTTGAATAAAACTGTAATTTTTCCTTAGGAAACAAATGTACCATATAGAATGCTTCAAATGCAATAACTATGGACACATATCTTATGTTTGTAGATATATGAAGAAAGGTATTGATGTTAGTTACAAGAATATTTGGAGAAGAAAAGAAAACCAAGCAGATTGGGTGAGTGAACAATTCTTAGCAGTCATTCTTTCATTATTTGTAAAGGCATCAGGCTATGATGAATCAATAAGTATATAGGAATATGTCAAAGTCCAGGATGATCTAATTGCAAATTTGGCTCATACATTGCTCTGAAGAATCCAATGTGATGACTCCCTGTCTCGTGAATGCTGAAAATGGGGATTTTATGTAGTAGTGGACACACTTTTTGAAGATATATTGTTTGATAGGTTAAAAAATAGAAGATGTGAATAATTCATCAGAGTAGTGATCAACATGGTGGGCGAAGTAGTTAGCTTTGTGGAGCAGCAAGTTGAAAATAAAATTCATTGACAAAATTTCAGAAGGACATAGGTTAAATCAACTGTTGCAACTTATGTAAAGCATAAAATGTCGGGGGGAGAAAGGTATTTTATCATAAGAAGAATGAAAAGAAGACATTTCATGAGGGGGGGGTAACCATTTTCCATTTATTTCAAAGGGGGAGAGAATCAGGAAAAGAAGATCAAATGCATGGAGTTAGGGGGAGTAGTGATTGCAGGGGGAGTATGTGTTTCCATCAATGAAAAAGGGGGATATTGGTGAATGGTGTTTTCATTTATGCCAAAATAGATACTTGAACACTTTTAATATTCATCTAGTTTTCATCAATGGAGGCTCCACTAGTAAATGTGTCCTGAAGCCCAAATGCTTGATCATATTACCCCACTCTTGTTGAAGAATTTGAGGATGAATAATAACAATTTTTCTCGCATGACCATTGTCATTTGGTTCTCCTCATCATGTTGATTCCAACTTTATGTGCCACATAACGAGGCTCCTCGCAATTTGAGAGAAACACCCAACCAAGTTGAAGCCCCTTTCTTATGGCCAAAGTTCCCGATATTAGATGATTCAGTAGCTTCTCATTGGCTAGAATATTGCTCAAATCAAGAGGCTAAGAAGAACCTTCATTAAAGGGTTAAATTAAATTGTTGTGGGGTATAAATTTCAAATTGAAATGGTTTTCTTCAAACTATATGTTGACCTAAGTCAATAGTGGGATTCTTGGCTCCAACCATTTTTAAAATTTTAAAACTCCCTCCAAAAATGTAAAAATCAAAATTTGAATTTTGGATTTTCCCTCCAATTAATTCAAGTCGACTCCCTCAAATGGCACCCATTAAAACTATATAAAAGGGAACCTATTTCCTCCACAAATGTATGGACTAAACACTGATCAAAAGGAATATATTTCAGTAATCTTCTATGACTAGGAGTAGTCCCAGAAATCTGTTTTGGAGGTCGAATTTCTAAAGTGCCTTAGGTTTAATTTTCTTGTCTATTGGGATATGGTTCTCATTGGTTCCTTCAACATATTCTAAGGAAAATCCATGTTGACTTCATAGGAGATTTTTTGTTACTTTCATTTTTTCAGGAATGAGTTTATACTAAGCTTCATCGACCCTCTTTGGGCACACATCAGTGGTATGGTTGGAGCCTTCTTCAATCCTCTTCTAGAGATAGAACAAAGGCACTATTTGATGAGGATTGTTTGAGCCAATTTTTTGTTTTTTAGCTTGGTTTCCAACATGAAAGATGGCCCCTTTTCTTAAAGCTAATTACTATGGAAATATTCAAATAAAATTTTGGAAGAATCTATGTGCGTTATGTTTTGAAAGAAAAATTATCTCACTATGGGAAATATACACTCTCTTAGTGTGTATATTCTGCGTTATACTTGTGAAATATTTGAGTCTGGTTCAGGATTGTGCAACCCTCTATGGGAATGATTCTAATGTTCTTTTTTTATTGTTTCTAGGGTATTTCCAAAATGGATTTACTCGGGTTTCCTGAGGCCTTTTCAATCCTATTTGAAGACAAAATTGAGGAATTATTGTGGATATTTTGTGCATTGTTTTAATTTATCTTTGTTAAAAAAAATTCCTTCAACAGAAGTAAACCTATGTGGCATGGGTACTCAGATTAGTAAATAACACTATTTAACCCTAGAAAAGGAGGTTTGCTTCTCTTCAAAGAATACATTGTTGAAAGAAATTTTTGTTGTTGCTAGGGTTTTCCAGAAATTGTATGGGTAGTTGATGAATGTCAGGGTTTACAGTGTTTCTATCCTACTTGTTAAACTAGGGTGACATTAACATTCGTATGGCTGAATATTTGATGTAGACTGAGGAGGTTTTAATTGAGTTGATAGGTGGATCTAGTATGAAAATCAATGAAACATGGTCTTCCATGGTGAGCTGAATGTTGGAGCCTTTAGGTAAAGTAACAACTTGTTGAGCAGGGTGGTAGGGTCGTGCAAGGAAGGAGAGTGGAGTCTCCTTCAGGTTAGAGCCTGATAACACTTCAGGATGACATGGTGGTGCTAGGGTAGGTTATCATAGAGTATTGAAGCATCCTTTTAGTTGGAAGTGATAAATCCAGGGTGTTGGAGTGTCCTTCTAGTCAGGGATAGTAAATAGGGCATTGGAACATCCTTCATGTTCGAGCCTGTAAACTAGGGTGTTGGAGCATTCTTCTTGTTGGATCTGGTAAACAACATGTTGGAGCATCCTTTTAGTTGTAGATAATAAATTTGGAAGTTGGATGTTCCTATTGATGTAAATCATTGAAGACAATATTAAGAAGCGTGTAGTGGTTTTTTTCCCGGAAGGGCTTCCACCCAAGAATTTTTTGTCTATTGCCTTAATGTATATGCATTGTTGAGTGGTGTTGTTTACCGTTCATGTGATGCAATGTTAATTTAATGTTAATGTGATTTTAATGTTTTGAAGATTAAAAATTAACTAATTGAAAGTAAATATTGATTCACCCCCGTCTCATTATTTCTAACACAATATGAAGTTCAGATAGGAAAGGGTGATGAAGCAAAGATGGACATGGTAATAAGGTATTGAAGTTATGAATTCTTAGTTATTCCATTTTTTCTATGTAATTCTCCTGCTACATTTTTTACCTTAATGAATGAGGTCCTACATTGATTATTGGATAATTTTGTCATAGTATACTTTGACGATATTATAGTCTTGTTGTACTGTTCAACAAACATCATTTTAATACATTATAAATTTCCTATGAAATTTATTATATTTAAAATAAGGGCCCTTTCAGTTTTGAAAAGCCTTTGATTTATTTCTTTAAAAAAAGCAAAAAAACAAAAATAGAAAATTAAAAAAAAAAAAATTGTTAATAAAATCCTATAACCAAAGTTTAATACTTAGGCTTTTTAAGTTAAAACCCAAGTATTAAACTTGGATTATCAAGAAACAAATTTTAAATAGCCCCTGAGACCAAGACTATACTTAGGCTTTATAAAAGCCTCAAGTATTAAAAATATGGGTTATTTAATTAAAAAAATAATAATCAGAGTTTTTTAATTCCCAAAGGTTTTATTCTTTATAAACTCTAACTCATCCAAAATCTCACATCACAAATAAACAAAAGACTAAGGCAAATACTTCCCTGCAAACTCCGAATTGTGAAATGCAATTAACCCCGGACCCAACGGAAAAGTTAATACAATTCTATTATTCCTCGCATCCCTAGCTATCGCAATAGACCATAGAACTTAAGTCTTAGCCCTAATCAATTGTGATATGTGATATAGCCAGACTTGTTGGGATTATACACTACAGTTAAATTAATAATGTGTCCACACAATCACAAAGTTCCGAGTCATGCCTCATGCCAATTGCGATTGTGATATGATGTCATCCACGATTTTTTGAAGAATGTCATACTCCATGTCATCTGCCACATCGCCATGATGTCATCTCAACCTATACATTGAAAATCACAAGTATTTTGGCCACCAGTTATAGTATGCCACTCCATAACTTTGATTGTGATATTCTCGAGTATTGCGATCTGTGATCAAGCCCCTGACCTGATATAAATTACATGACAATTCATAAATTACCCTGTGTCCGCAGCTATCGCAAATACCAAAGGGTCATATGTCATGTTTCTTCTCTACCCATTCCATTTCGATTGTGACTTAGTCTTAATGGATATGTTTCAAATTTTTTATAGAGGTTCTTCCTACTCGAAATATGATAATAATTCATCTCCTCCCAATCTCCAACCGATTGTGATTATTTTGAGTTCTATCCCCTGTTTAAAGGCGATTGCGATTTATGATAGACCGTAAAGTCCACATGTCTTTTCACATACTTCACTCCACATTCCTCTCTATGATGGTTGTGTTCGAGATTTATTACGCTCTATGTTTTTATCCCGATTTCCTGCAAAATGTTATTTGATTCAAATGAAACTCACTTATTAGTCTCACGTATTTTTAGCTTATTGATTTATATTTTCGTGTTCAGGTTCATGACAGAAGAGGACAACTGTGTTGATAAGTGGCAGTTCAATTCAAATAGATGGAAAAACATCCAGAAAATCCAATAGAACAAACAAAACTGATGAAGACAACAAATCACATTCAGAAAATTGCTACCAAAAAATCGTTTAACTTTAAGCGTTATTTAAGGGATCTGTTTAAATGTCCTCAACACTCTACACAATAGATTCAACTGTTTTTCTGCTATTTAAGCTTACTTGTTGGATTAAATTAAGGAAGAAAGGCTTACAAAAGATCACACTATTGTACTTTCATACTTTTCTCAATAGGACAACTGGAACATTGTTTAGGAATTTTCATAAAGAATTTTGAGAAGTTGCACTTCTGTACTCCTGATATCATCTCTGTGAGAAGGAAAAAATAGTTGTTATTTCTTTAGTGAGCTAAGCAACACGCATCTGGTATTTCTATATCTGTACCTCTATTTTGTTCATAACTTCCAATGTCGGACCATATTGTTATATAGTTTTTATGATGTGTAGAACGTTTGGTTACATTAATACCCATAAATTCTCAGACCAATGGGTACCCTTAATTTATGCTACTTTAGATGGATATGCTATAGATTTGGGAACCATATTGTTTGATAATCTAACTACCCAAATCCTGAATTATAGGAAAAACACACTTTTTTTAGAACATTGTTCCCCCCTTTCTACATGAATTTTAATATGGGATGGAAATGGACCATAGAAGACCCTATGGCTATCCAAATCTATCACAACATACTCTAGGAATAAAAATACTAGCCTCATCTCTACAAAATTTTCCATGGCATTATGCTCCCAATTTATGAAAGTGTTTTTAATCAGAGAGTTCCTAGATTTTCACCTAAGGCCAACAATGATTTTTTATTAATTCGAAGATGGTTTGGTGATTCAGATTCCTTATTACATGTGATTTAAAGAACAACGTTACATGTGAAATGAGTTATACACATTATTTTGATTAACTATTTAATAAAAATAATCGTCTTGAAATATTTTCATTCACATTGGTGTTTGAGCAATCTATATTTTCATTTACTAAGGAAAATCACTATAGATTGCATCTAGATAAACGTTAAACAATCCCAGGGTATAAAGTATATTAATGTATATGTTTTCCATTTGATTCATTACTGCAATCCATCTATTTCACTCCAATATAACCATTACACATTCATTTAATCAGCTTTAATTAGGAAAGTAGTCCCATTATCCCTAGTCAGAGCCACTACCTAAATGGAAAAGGAGTTGCCTTAAGGTTCGGATAGGGTGGTTTTCCCCCGTTTTGATGTAACGATTTTCAAGGCCTCAACAAGTATTCAATGATAATATGGACAAGCATAGGGAGGACTTCATATAGGTATTTTCACTAAGATATCATTAGTTGTACTTTAAGAAGTCGAAGCATATGTTTGCTCAGAGCGAGATACCATTTCTAGGCCATTAGGTTGGATAGGGATGTATTCACTTGGACCCTAAGAAGATAAGATAGTACATTGGAAGGAGTATCATAATATGCATGATGTGAAGGTATTCATTGGGGTAAATAATTACTATTGGGAGTTCATGGAGGGATATTTTAAGATATCCTCCCCTTTTATAGAATTTATGAGTAATAATAGATTATGGAAGTGGACTAAGAAGAGTATACTTGCATTTGAAAAAATCACACATAAGATTGTGACAACTCTTGTGTTGAGACTACTGAATTATGAGTGATTATTTAAGGTGAAAAGAAATGCATCTAATTTCACCATTGGAGGACTTTTGATGTAGGATAGTTACCCTATAACTTTCGAGAGTAGGAAGTTATAGGATCGAGATGGGAGATATCCCATACATGAGAAGGACATGATAATAATGGTGCATTGTCTAGGTGTGGAGGCACTACATTTTGGGAAAATCATTCATGGTGAATATAGATAACATCACAACGAGTCACTTTGTGAGACAACCAAATTTGTCACCAAATTAGGCTTGATCGTAGGAATCACTAGCTAATTTTTACATAACCATTGAGTATAGGAAAGCTAAAATCAATGTCATTCCAAATTCCTTTCCATTCTTGTGTTCATGCGATTAGATACGGATAACTTGTGTAATATTGTTTATACTACATTTACAAATTAAGTTTTGTATGGAATCTATGACAATATGATTACTTGTTATATATTGATTAAGTTATGATAATTCCTATAAATACATGATATGTAACATAATGTAAGTAACATGTGAGCTATAATCTAGGTGGAAACACATTTTTCTACACTATGTAGTTATGAAACATGCCAATACCACACAATAAAGGGGTCATGATGCACCAAAATAACCTTGTAATTGTAGGAATAAAGAATCCCTTGCGATCATGACACCTAAATTGTTGATATGTCATGATTATGTGGTACCAAGAAAGCCCTTGTTGAAGTGGTACAATAACATAGCATTGACATGGCATGTTAGCATGGTAGGATGACATGGATTTGGAGTGTAGACATAACATTGATGCGGTGGCTAGTTGGCACCCAAGGTATGGGTAACATGGATATTGAGATGTTAAACTATCAGGTATCATAGGACTCCTTTCCTTTTTCTCTGGGCTTAATGGCCCAATGGCCTGATGATCAACCTATATGCATGTTTGGCATTACTTATTAGAATATTATAGAATTGTAGTAGCAAGGTATGTCACAATGGGTAGGGGCCCAAGGAGATCGTATATGGATGATAGTTGACAAGGGTTGGGAATATGTTAAGGGAGGATGTCAGGTCAGGCAGAGTGGGGAGGAACATGAGCTACCACAAAAACATGATCCAAAGGGCTTGATGGCTAATATGTCTAAGTTGGTTGACCTTTCCATGTGGTCCATCGAGGTGGTGCCATAAGTTGTATGGAGGATGAGGTGGCCCTAAAGGGAAAATATTTAAAAGTTCATAACTTTTTGTTTAGATCTTAGTTTTGGGATAATTTTATATCGTTGGAAAGCTCTTAGTGAGTAGAAGGTGATGTTAATCCGAGAAATGAGTTTTGAGATAACAAGACTTCAAGAAGAATTTTTTTTGATAACCCCACTTATTTAATGTGACCAAGGAGTTTGGGTCTGGTGACCTTATAGTCTTAAACAGTCATTAAGAAGTTGGGTTTGTTACACTACCAATAACTAGAACTAGATTGTCCTATGAATTTGGAAAAGAACACAATAAACTAATGCACCAATATTTGTCTAAAATTGTAATATCAACATAGAACAAACAACTTACCATCATACTAAATGCATTTATATGCTTCATCACCAATTTCCATTCTTCATCCTTAGGAGTTGTAGCTTCTTTCAAAGAACTTGATTACAAGGGACTTAGATTGATACAAAGACACTAAATTATCCAATAACACCTTAGATCTATCTTCTCTTCAAACATTTAATAATGAATATGAAAGACACAACCATATTGTTCTCTTTGCTTAATCCAACTTCATCCATTATTTTTTCAACATACCCATAGGAACAATATCTAGATCCACAATGACCCACTATACATTATCTACCAAAAGGTATTCAATATTAAGATTCCATAGATCAAATATTTTCCCATTAAATTTCTCAATCTAAATTTTTGGATTACTAACAATTCTCTTTCACCATAAGAATCACCATCACAAAGCTCCCATTAGAACTAGGGTTATGACAAACCTAGGGTAATTGAACATTGAATAAAAAAGGAATCCCATGGAAGCTAATAAACACTTTGATACAAAATGTAAGTATTTAAAACATTATAGTAAGTGATGCGAACATAAATTATTTATAAAATAGAAAGTAAAACAATAGAATTCATACATAATACTGAAAGACTTACCCTATAAACACTTACCGAGAAAATTGAAAAATGTTTAAGTCCTTACCTCTAACTCACATTATATTAACTTTACCATTTATAATACAATATGATGCAGGAGCATTCAGGCCTACTCAGCAATGTGATATCATGATCACATGTTGTGACTAACAAGGGTTGGAAGACAATAGTTTAATTAATTTTATTTATTTAAATATATGAGAGTGTCTATTTATTGGAAAATATGAGAAAAGGGTATATGTGGTTGATTGATCCTCCCTGTGTGGAGATCAGGCCAAACAGTTAGATTTATTTGGCTAGAATAGAATATGAGGAATTTTAAAAGCTTGATGTAGCATTGGTTTAGAAAAGAGTGGGTTTGAAGAAATTTTTTAGAAGAGGTTGAGAGATTTCTGGTTTTGAACTAGAATTGGTTCATGAATCCATTTATTTGTATAAATTGTGCATTCTTGTATAATTCAGGGTTAGAGAGGCGAGACAGAGAGGACGAGGATTGAGAATATTGCAAGCCTACGGGTAGCATAGCGGAAAAATGCCATTAATAAGAAGAATTGGGCTGGAGAAGGACAAATAACCTAAAAGTGTAGTTATGTATTGATAATTTTATATAGAGAATTGATTTTGGTATGTAAATAGGCCATTTGTATTGAAATCCTTTGTTTGTCTCTGTATAGTTGCTTGCAAAATAAACTGTGCATTCTTATCTATTTTACACTTGAAATTATGAATAACGGTGTTTAAAGAAATATGAGTATCATTAGTGTTAATATCATCGTTTTGAGCGCTGTAATACCTAATCATTGTCCAAAGATACCAAGGAGGAGCTATATGAGAAATCATGATTGAAAACAAGGTATGGTGGGACTGTGTTTAACACAAAAATCCATCAAAGGGCGAGTGTGACTAAATTCAGAAGGAAGTGGCAAGAATTCACAACAACGTTAGATCTAAAAGATCAATGGTTGAGATTATCACATCGGCGGGAGTTTTATAAATGGATCGGCCCTAATCCTTTGCAAACTCCATTTGCGACATCGCCGATGAACCGAGGGTCGTTGGATTGGAAAGGAGATCGATGGTGGATAATCGATCACATATCACAGAAAACATGGGTCGATAGATAGTGTCAAGGAATGCGGATATAACGATCACCGCTAATCGGAGATCGGCGATCAGGACAATCAACGATCGAGTAGTTGAGGGTTTCAGAGGTTAGAGTGCTGCAGAATGTAGTGAAGGTGTGGACATAACAATTTATAGATTCAGGTCCATAATATTTAAGATCCACCCTCAAGCTTTTGGAACGGTTTTCTGATATATTTCGGTGTATTCGAAGATCAGAGGGAATGTGATAAGGCTTATGGGAAAGGCAGGACAGAAAGATTTATAGAAGCTGGTTTATGTAATTTGAGTTCCAGTTATATGATTTAAATGGGTTTTGCTGTGTTTCCCTTTGTATTCCAAGTTAAAATGTTTGAGCGGGTTTTTGAAGGCAAGAGCACACAGAAAAGCTCCCGATAGTGTAAGATAAACCCGATAAGTTTTTAACCCGTGATTCTAAAGGCTTAAGCTATGTGGGAATGCTTCAGATTGTTGGATTGCCTTTAAATTGGGTTCTCTACATCACAATATGTTGGATCCGATGGCATCCCAAAATCCAATCCAAAAGTGGGAAGAATAATGGTGAATATGGTAGGAATAACAATAAAGGCAAAGGAAATGTGAGACAAAGAAGAAGAGGTAGAGGCTAGAAAGATAAGGTGGGAGAGATTGAAGTAGAATCAAATGGAGTAGAATAGATTATCCCTTAGGAAAATATCCATCCTCAAGTAGGGGAACCTCTCATTATGCCACTCAATCACCCACTTCCATCCTTTTTGGAAAAACCAACCAACTATATTTTGCAGTGACAGCAAACACGTTTAGTAAACTAGTTTTGACCCTTCACATTTTCCCAACCCTTTGACATATTTATTTGGAATTTTCCAATGTCACCTTTCAATTTAGTCTCTGGAAGAAGGGGAGAAGAGGAAGTTATCTAGATTGGATAGTTATATAATTTATCATCTATCTTGATGCTTTTTGAGTGAAAACAAATTGGAGGAATCAAATTGTAGGGTTAGTTTAATGATAGGTCCCTGTTTGGGAAATTTGGGTTTGAAGCCTTTTGAAGCCATTTTATGGCATCAAATATCATATTTTTAAGGGTACAACACTTCCTATATTTCGTTAGACCCTTTAAAACTTATCCAAACTTATATATATTTCAAATTACATAAAGATATGATCTAGATTTAAACATGAATGCAACAAATTACATAGATAACCATAAACACAAAGACGCAGTGGAAATAATACTTCATTTCATTAATGCAAAATATTGAGATAAGCTTAGAAATAGAAAATGGAAATAAATAGCTAGGGCGATGGTAGCTTATCTTTGAGAAGCGATGTGGTGGCTACATGCCTCTGAAATATGCTACATTGAGGCTCGAAGGCCTATTTATTGTTGAGAAACAATGGAAAACCCTTCACATCCCAAAACCTAACCCTAGAAGATGAGACGCCAAATTGTGGCCCCGTTTGGGTAAATTGGTACATCAATTTCCCTGGGGTCGTAACTTTGGCATACGATCTCCGTTTGATGCATACAATAGCTCATTAGAAAGATATATCCAAGCACTACCGCTTTGGAAAGGGAAATGTCAGTCCATGGACCAAATTTGCCCCCAGATTTCCCAAGAACCGTCATTCAAGGCCTCAAAATGGCTCCGGAAGTTCAGGACCCGAAATATTTCTAAAAATAGTAAATTGTGCTACAATTTAGGAAACTGAAAAAACTGAAAGAGATAGTTGTTGGGGTCCAAATGGGCTAGGTGGGTGGCCACCAACATCCACCTAGATCATTCCTCCTCCCTTAGGAAGCAATGGTCTCCATTGCATTGAGTTCCTCCCTAAGATGAGGAAGATTCTACTAAGATGGGTCTCTAGTGAGCTATTCTACAATCTCTCATGTGTCCAGAAATGGTGGGAAGCATGGTCGATGACGGTCCACATTGAACACTCGGTGCAAGTGAGGGAATGGAGGAATGTTGTGCTCCAAAGCATTATTTCCCATAGCCTTGGTAACGGTGTAAGGACCATGTTGGTGTGGTCGAAGCTTCTGATGGGCTCTTGTAAGGCGTTCTTTCTGCAAATGTAACCAGACTTTATTGCCCACTTGAAGCTTGTGTGGTACCCCTGTAGGTGAGGAGAAGTTGTTCCTATTTTCTTTCATGATCGTATCCCTCTGTTGTTGCTGCTGCATGGAGGAACCCTTCACAGGGGTCATGGATGTAGCAATGATCTTCCCCTTTCTTTGGGAGTGAACCAGACAAAAAATAAATTTCCTAGTCTGTGAGATGAGCTTGTTGCCTTTCTTAGTAGTGATCAAAGAGGTGGCGGTAGGTGGGGCTACCTCTAGTATCTTTCATAATGAATCACCCAAAGAAATAATGACAGCATGAGGCCTTAACTCATACATAGCATGTCACCTCCACAAGTATGGCTCACCTAATAGTACATCACAAACATCCAAAGGTGTAACATCACACAATACCTCATCTATGAAGGGTTTGGTGTTGTAGGGAAGGTGACACTGCTGGCGGACTTTGAGATATAATCCTTCATGAAGCCACTCGATAATGTACGGTTGCAAGTGTGGTGTATTCGGTAGGCCCAACCGCTTCACGACCTCTACTAAAATGAGGTTCTTTTGGCTGCCACTATCGACAATGAATTGCAGCGGTGAACCCTTCACCCACATCTGTGAGTGGAAAAGATGCTCCCCCTCCTCTGGATCTTTAGATTCATTCTTTTGGATCTTGGTGGTGGCAACAATGGCACTGGTATCTGCATCAATGATCTGCTTCCCTTTACCTTTTCCCCTTGTTGGGTTCTGGCTCAAGGTCAGAACATGCATCTGAATTGGAAGCCTTCAACTCCACCACCAGTGACTGCATGGTCCGATAGTCACTTGTGTTATGAGTGGGGCTCTTGTGGAACTCACACCACTTTCCTGTGTCCTTCTTTGGTTTCATGGTGTTGTTCTTTTCTTGCAATTTTGGTAGGTTGTCTTGGGTCACCCCACTTGGCTTTGTCCTTTGGTCTTTGGATATGTAGAGCCACAGTCTCGCTTCTTTTGTTTGAACTTTTGCTCGATTTTGACAGCATATCGGTATGTTGTGCCGAGCGAGGAGATGTTCAGGAACTCCATCTCTTCCTAGATGTATCTGTGTAGGTAGCTGTGGTATTTGAGTACTATATGCAGATCGGAATATTTGATACCCAACTATGTGCAGAGGGTATGAAAAATGCTGGTGAACTCTAGCACATCTTGGTCCCATCCCTGCCGCAGCATGGTCCACTTTATGTGTTTGTCCTCATAGCTTTTGATAGGGTAGTACTTCTCCTTGATGGCATCCCGGAGTGAATCCCAAGTGGGTGCGGCTGAAAATAGTGAGCCTGTGCTTTCATCCTTCTACTCGCAGTAGGTTTCCACTAGTCCTTGATGTGGGGGGCTGCTTTGGGAAGAGCAAAAACAATCTTTTCCCGACTCGAAAATTCATAAATAGAAAAATATCCTTATAGTAGATTTAACCATTTATCTACGGCATATACGTCTATTTGACCCTTGAATATGGGGATTTCAAAATTAACTTGTACCTTAAACGATGTGACATTTCCAGAGTAGCCGTTGGAAGTCGATGCATCACCTCTGGGTAACCGCTGAAGGATCTGCACAAAGCTATCCATCATCGCGTTCCTTTGTCACTTGAGTGATTTTTTGAGCAAGATTTTGATAGGATATCCTATCCCCTCATCTTTCTTTTCATCCACCATGGGAGGTCGCCAGGATTTGTGAGGCTGGTCTTGCAAAGGTTTGACCAGTTCATGCCCTAACTCCTTATATCCCGACCTCGTTGCAGACATGCAAAGAAAAACAGAGAAAAAGCAGACCGCCCTGATACTACTAATCCAGATTTATATAGGAACGCAACAAATTATAGAGATAACCATAAACACAAAGATGTAGTGGAAATAATACTTCATTTCGTTAATGTAAAATACTGAGATATGCTTACAAACAAAAAATGGAAATAAACAACTAGGGTGATGGTAGCTTATCTCTGAGAAGAGATGTGGCGGCTACAAGCCTCTGAACTATGTTACATTGAGGCTTGAAGGCCTATTTATTGTTGAGAAACAATGGAAAACCCTTCACATCCCAAAACCTAACCCTAGAAGATGATACGCCAAATTGTGGGCCCCGTTTGGGTAAATTGGTACATCAATTTCCCGGGGTCATAACTTTGGCATACAATCTTCGTTTGATGCATACAATAGCTCGTTAGAAAGGTCTATTCGAGAACTACCACTTTGGGAAGAGCAACATTGGTCCATGGACCAAACTTGCCCCTATATTTCCCAAAAACTGTCGTTTAGGGCCTCAAAACGACTCCGGAAGTTTAGGACCCGAAAAATTGCTAAAAATAGCAAACTGTGCTACAATTTAGGAAACTGAAAAAATTGAAAGAAGTAGTTATGGGGGTCCAAATGGGCTAGGTGGGTGGCCACCAACATCCACTTGGATCAAGATCACATCATTTAGAGCTCATATGAAAAATTTATGCCTCCTATAAGTTGGCCACCATGTTGACCAGAGGATGTAATGCTTGATATCATTTTTCATGTTTATGGGGCTATCCACATGTGGAATTTAAAGAAAATTATAGAAGGTCCAAAATTGTAACCCTATTTGAGGGTTGAAGAAAAACCTACCCCTAAATGATTGTTAGGCAATATTAAATGTTGGGCCACTAGGAGTAGAAGAGGCTTCATTCCACGTCATTATATTTTTCCATAGTTGAGTTTAACATCTAATAGTGGGAAGTTAGAGTGAAGAAAAAAAGGGGATGATATTTTGTGGCTTCCTTATAGGCCATAGGTCTCTGTTAATGCCACCGAGAGTACATATTTATTTGTATTTTCATGATTCCATACTAGAGAAAATAAAGTGGCCTCACCTTTTAGTTGGGTTTCTCCCATATGTGATGCCTAGGGTAAATGTGTGCTTATTTGTGGAAGGGTGTATGTATACATGTACATGTAGATATATATATATAGACACACACACACACACACACACACACACACACACACACACATATATGTTGGCATGTTGGTGTTGCCATTGTTGTCACATGATGGGTATCATGATCATATGCTTGTATTGATGCATTCCTAATACATGTCATGTTGTTGCAGAAGTTTATCATGGTGTTAAAGGGTATGAACATAACTGACATGTTGTCTCATGTTCACTCCTGAAGCTAACCTACTACTAGATGGAGGTGACTTGATGCTTTCCTAGGGAGATTGAACATGTTTGGAGGTCTTGTCACGTTTACCAATGCCTTAATGTTGCAGAGGTGTTGTAGAGGTTATCATCATATTTCAAGCTAATTTCTAAATCTGAGCTAAATGTTTGATGCCACTTAATGTTGTTCCTACACTCATGAGTTTGTTCCTACAATCATGAATTATATGTATCGTATGAGCTTAACAGAAGGCTACAAAGCATGTCAGTGATGTTTTTAAGGTTGTGTAGGTTTCGGAGAAGGTGTGCAAGTAGTTGATAAAGGTTCTAAGATGAAGTGTTATTGATTTTCCCTATAATATTCCCTATCCACTAGGAAGGCTTGTCATAGGTGTGGTTGTAATATTTTAGCCAAGATATGCTCATTTCATGGGTGCGGTTGTAAGCTTTTCGGGCAAAGTTTTCTAGTCCATTCCCTGTGGCTAAGGCCTAAAATGGAAATTATTCACATTCCTCACACATTTATGGAGTTTTATTGGTTTTTAATATTTTATTGTTCAGGAATTTTAATCCAAAGGTCAACAAAAGGTTAACTAACTTCTAGAAGATGGTTAAAGTGGAGAATCACTCTTATTAAGTGAAGTTAGTTGCAAGATCAAGCCAAGGAGTTGAATTTTTGTCAATTCAAGTGTATGAATAGAGTTGTTGAGTGCTCCATCACCTGTAGCATTTATTGATTTAATCATATCAGAAAATTACAAATAGTAGAATGCTATTAGGTTATTGTTTGAGTGTGAAATCATGGCATTGAGAAGGAATTGAGAGAGAGAAAAGATATAGTTGTGGCTGCTCACACATAATTGAAATAATATTTCAAAGTGTTGTATACAGCAACTAGATATCATAATCGATGAGAATATGTAGAGGATGAACTTCGTCACAATATATACTATGTATTGATTTCATTTTCATTGTAGTTGATGGTTGAATGGAATGATAAATGTGCATGGTGGCTATATATGCATATTAGATATCAGATTTTGTTGTGTAGGTCCCATATATGATTATGTAGATAGTAGTGTTTTGAGAAGAGAAGAAGTGGCAGAAGTTGGTTGATATATAGTGGGATTTGATATGGAGATTTGTTTTTTTTTATCTATTAAGGTTTTTATTTAGAGATTGTTGCTTTCATGAGTTTGGATTCTCATATGAAAATGAATGAAAGTGTGGCAATGAGAGTTTAAGGAAGTGGGAGCCTCCATTAATTTGGTGTTAAATAAGTTATGGGTTGTAGATCCTTATTGGTGGTAGCCATAAGAAAAACATTTTGGTAGTTTTATCTCCATCCGTGGTGGAAGATAGTCGAGTGGTAGCTGAGCTAGGCTCATTGAGAGTAGTTTCTTTCAGCATGTGGTGGCTTCTAGATCCAACTAAGTAGAGACTTCATAACTGGTGGTTGCCAAAAATATTGATTATATTGATGTAAAAGAAGATTTGATTAACGAAGATTCAACATAGTGCAACAACAAAAGGGTAGTTTTTCTCCCCTTGAGGGTTTCCACCAAAACTAATTGTGTCTTATTGTGCATTCTTATTTTTATGATTTTCATGATTTTAATGTGTTGAGTTCATGCTTATTTTACATTTAGATATATTATATTTTTCTTGAGTGTGGATATTTGGTAATCTGGAAAAAATTATTCTAAAAGTAATATAGTGGCTATCACTACTGGTTCACCCCCAACCCCCCCCCACCCAAGTAGTGATCTAATTTCTAACAATTGGTATCAAAGCTAGTTCATTTTTCATAGCTTAATTACTAGAAGATGGATCTAGGTGAATCATGGGTTATCAAAATTCTCCATGACTCAATGCCTCAAAGTTTCGAGCATGGAGAGAGAAGGTGAAATCTGAAATATCTATTTAAGGATCTGAGGTATGGAAAATGGTGATAGATGGTAATATTTTTTAACCCTTTTCACAACAATATCAACTATTGGATGCACAAGAAAAATGTGTTATGTATGATAATATTCATGATCGGGACATTGAGAAAATCATAGATCTCAATTCGACAAGAGAGATTTGGGATATGTTGCATTCACCACATGGAATAGAGATCTGAAGAAATTATGAAGAGAAGGAGAAATTTATTGAAGACAAAACCCAACTTAGTGCTACATTAGTAGAAATAAACCATCTCTTAGCAGAAAATAGAGATTTGAAAATGCCTCTCCAAATTTTTGATGCGAAGGAATGTGCCTTCATGGAGGAAATCGTTAGATTAAAAACTGAGCTAGAAGAAGGAAGGTGGGTTGAATGAGGAATGAGAAAGAAATACATAGAAAAGGAGGATCAATGTGAAAGACTATAAGTTGAAGTGGAATCATTAAGAAGAGATTTAGCGAAGAAAACCACTTAGCTAAAAAGCATGCAAAATTCCACATTAGTTAAGTCAGATTGCAACATGCATAAAGGAGAAACAAGCTTAATTACAGTGACAAGCACAATAGATGATAGCAATAGAAAAAATAGTAAGAAATAAATCCATCAACACAACCAACAATTTAATAAGGATTTGATTGAACAAAAGCCAAAGGTGATGCTTAGAAAAGCATCTAGAAGATCATTCTCACCCTTGGGAGATGTGACATGCTTCAAATATTAGAAGTATAGAAATAACATAGCAAATTGTAGAAGCATGAAAGAAAACAAGAAGTTGTATAAGAGACCCTATAAAGCATACAACCAAAGAGGACTTCCCCCTTCATGAAGTTTAGCCAAAATTAGGTATAATGGTAATTTTTATAGTTATTGTTACTCATGCAATGATTTTAGCTATAAGTCTCTTGAATGTAGGTTGCATGCAAAGAAGAGTAAAAGGAAGATCAAGACATTTGAGTCTTTTCCTCCATTCCTTGGTCATATCAAGTTCTACATATGTGACAAATTTGGTCATATGGCCAAAGATTGCAAGATTCCAAGGTTCTTAAGGCCATCCAATCAAATAATGAAGAACATGCAAAGTGGGCTAGGCAAGAGAACATGAAGTCATTTGCATGCAATATATCAACCACTCAAAGTTTGGAGGAAGGAGAAACAAGAATATTCAAAGATAAATTGGGCTCACATGGCCTCAAGACGAGAATAAGGCACATATTATTTTTCATGTAGATAAGATGTTTCCATAGAAAGAGAAGTGCATGCGAATATATTTATTTGTTGAAGAGTTGTTTTGATGTATGCAACCAGGGTTTGGTAATGTTTATCATTTTTTATGATGATCTTATGATGATATATTTATGCTACTAATGTTGTATCTGCATAGGTTATGGTTCTGTGCTAGATTAAGATGAAAAGGACATTGGTTGGAGGAGTTGGCTATGTTTTCCATGCTATGTGCTTCTCTGAAATTGATCCATTGGACGAGTATGTGTTTTGGTTTTGCATGGATTATATGTTTCCTGATAGTATTATATGAGTTAATATTCAGTTGGCTTGTATTATCTTGAGGAAAAATGTGTTTTAGTATGATGATGAAGGTGTATGGTTGTAGCTACTTGCATTATTCCCGTGTCAGATATTTGTAGCATATATGTAGAAGATATATAAGCTGATCATGATGGATATATTTCATGTTGTTGTTGTTGTTACACATCCTGGTTGTTTGCTTCTCATTTGTTATGTTATTTTCTAAGCAATTTATCCATGTTGTTGATGATTGAGATTTACTTAGGGTTTTTGTGATGGTGTTATTGTTGGAGTCTTTCCATGAAGAATATTGTAATGTGTTTACATATTTGATGCTAGAGATATCCTCATTGGTTCTTGATCTGCTATCTAGTGTTGTTGCTTATAGGAGTATGGATTCATGATGTTGAGCGATATGGTGTATGATTATTATTGTTATGAGGATTTTTGCTAATGTGATATGTATTATTGATGCCACAACATCATTATATGTATTTTGCTTCTACCAATTCATATTTTATTGCAAATGTTCATGCTCCGTATGATGCTTATTTTTTCTGCCATGTTTAGCTTCAGAGGACTGGTATATAGTGCATGATTATTGTTGATGTTGCTATGAGGGTTCTCATGTTAAAAAAACCTTTCATGATATTGTTGATATATGCTAACATTGGCCCACTGAGCATTGTTATGTATTTTTGATTTCTACTAACACGATCTTTATTTATGGTTGGTGATTTGGAGAGGCTGACACATATTTATCATGTCATGTATTTCCATTATCTTGTTGATATGTAGGGAACTTATTTATAATCATATATTCCATGTAATTGTTTATATCATGCATAAAGGTGAACCATGTTATTTGACAAGAATTCTAGTGAGTGTCTCTTTCAATCCTGCATTTTTTTGCTTTATCACTTAGGTCTACTAGTTGATTCATGCATGATAGTATTTGTTAGCATACATATATATTTAAGCCATGTATGAATTCTTGGTGTCATTTTATCAAGTAAATATTTCATTGAAAAAGCTTTGTAATATGCTCATGACACTATTTTATGATGTAGGAAAGTGTTCCCTCTGCAGACAGAGGCAACCCCTCTAGCCCTATAGTGGGTCTAGTCATAGCAAAGACAAAACAACAATTGATTCCCTTAAATAGTAATCGTTGGAGGCCTACCTCAAACTGGTCGCTGATGAAGTTCCATTACACTGCTGCAGCTTCCGTTTCCTTCTCCTTAACAAGCAATTGACTTGAAACACCACAAGAAGACAACAGAGCATGTAACTGAGAACAAAAATGATCTATTTACTCATAAAGTCAAAAACTCATGCGCTATCAAGTAAATTACATACAAGATATAGGAAATAATCATTGATTGTATTAATAATAAGTCACGAGCAAAGCTTACAACCAAGTCTTGATTTCGCAAGCCTTCTCGGAGGGTCCAGCCAGTATGTTTCTTCAAGCATTCACTCTCAAGGATGGGTCTCCCAACATAACAATATCTCTCTCTCACTCACAAGATTTAATACAAAGTTAATGGCACCCCACAACCTCTTACAAACTATTAGCAATCCCACACTTGTCACACTCACACGAAAGCTATCTACCAAACTCAAAAGTACTAGTAGCACTATCCAACGAAAGGAACTAACTAACTAAAAAACTAGCAAATCATAGCAATGGTGACTGCTTTTATAGGAGGAGCCTCCATGAAAAGAGGGAGAGGGATCTTATCCTCAAGGGAGGTTGCAAAAGAGGAGGAACCACCATCCCAGAGGAGGAAAAGCGGTCCAAAATGACCCAACAACCAACTCTAGAAACATCTAGAAGGCCGCCTGTTTGAACTAATTCACCAAATCTGGATCATCACGGGTCATGAACTAGGGACTAGCGATGACGTCACATTGATACAGTGCATGAGAAAGAACCATCACGCATTTTAAGGGTTTACTAGTGATGATGCGGGAACTTAGTCAAAAAGGGTCAATCTTCAGCATTAGAGAGCATTTGCTTAATCTTCTTACACGAGTGGGAATATATGGACATGTTTATTTGACACATGACATAGTAGAGGGATTGAGATGAGGACAATGACAAATTATTGTGTAACAGATGCCCCCTAAAGCATAAAGCCTGAGAGAATGGGATAGGTGAAATTCTTTACGAAACTGTGACTGAACTCGAACACCACTTTGAAGAACCTGTAGGCGTAAGTACAACTGATATCTCTGATAGTGAAATACATGTAGTCTAGGCATGGGCGCAGCCATCCAAAAGACATATGAAACTTGGTCTGTAGTATGGACATAGGCACCCAGTTGACAAGACCATGATAATGATAAAGGTATGGTCACAACCATCCACCAAAGAGTCATGTATGTAATCACGAACCAATCCACGCAACCCAAACATATGTAATCTTAGTTCAGGGTCTTGAAACCCAACTGATCATAGTACAAATTCTAGCATGCGAAGAGATGTGCTGAGGTTGAGCATGATATAAAGTCGCTTGATCACCAGTCAATGATGAAAACCGTTAACAAGCGTGAGAGAAACCACTAATAATGCTAATGGCTCTCGAGGTACTGTCCAATACATTCCACTAAGTGTGAAAAATGAATTGAAGTTGAACACTCATGGAATCACCCAATCGAAGACTAATGATGGAAGTCTGTGGTCAGGTGCGAAGAACTTGCCATTGAGGCATGCAAGCTCCAAGGTACCAAAAGGGATCTCTAGATTAACCTCCTGGATAATGAGCTAGTGTTGATAGGAGACGATCCGTCACAGGAGGGTCATAATGTTTCCCCCATCAATGACATGAGATAAGGAACAAGCGGTAGATGGTGAAACAAAGTATCAGAGAAGGAGGTAAGGGCGTGAACTTCAAAAGGATTATACTCTCGAACATATTGGTGACATGACTTCGGAAAGTGGAAGAATTTTGGTACCAAGGGATCAGAGGTTTGATGGAGACAAAATGGATCAGATCGAATGAGGCAAAATGACAACCCAAAACCCCAAAAGGCCAAATGACGATGTGTGGATGTCCCAACCTGACAGGAAGCAAAATTGTTGATGTTCAAGAGTGACTAGCTGCCACAGGTAACCAATGATGACTTCCAAATTTCCCCCCACCATTGCTGGCGAGTACCCCAATTATTTTTGAAAACAAGCTTGAAGGGGATAACATATGCTTGTAATATAAGTTCGACCTTCGGACGAATCCAACCTAGTGATAGTTTAACAAGCCCTAGGGAGGAGAAGGTTTAGTCTCGTCATGGCAACGAGTCCAATGTTGTCAAGGTTTAAGGAGTCTGAAATAGGGAAAACTTGGAGTCTTTTTCATGTTTAGAGAGTTTGAAAAAGATACGGAAAAGAAAACTCCAGGGGGGTCCTTTTTTGTAAATTTGTGTCCCTTGAGCCCGAAAAAGTATAAAATAATTCTCGAGAGAACTGCTTGACCATTATGACCAAGGAGTAATTTTTGTAATTAGTGGCCTCAATCTGAAAAAGTAAAAAAGTGATCGAAGACACGTCGTTTCATAACCGAAATCGTACTTGAAATGAAAAAAGTCCTACTATCTTTTCACATTTATACGGTTGGAAAAGAGTTGAAAGTGGACCACCTTTTAATTCCTTTTAACGAGTCAAAAAAGGAAAAATACTCGGCAATGTTTTCATCTTTTACAAATCAGAAAACAGCTTAAAGGAGACTCGTCTTGGAGGAACAAGTGGTATAAAGGGTAGCAACTAGTTCCGACAATGGTGGAACTGCTCAAAACATGTAATGGTCAAGAGGCTGGCTAATAAAACCACTCATCACTGCAATTCCTTAGGAAAGGAAAAACAACCAATTGAAAGCATATGATTGGCCAAAGAGATGACAATGATGGAATGAAACAACCAAGGCTCATCTAGCAAAATTTAGCGGATGAAAATAGTAATCGCGAGGTGTAAATTAGGTATGGGTTCATTTTTACACAAGCTTGAACCATGGAGAACTCTGCTTGGATTCGATTTCATGTTTACAAAAACTTGAAATGAAAAACTATGCTTGTTATAAATTTGCATGCCCCCAACATAATGATGCAAATCAAGGTACATGCCCCCCAAGCTTCATTGCATTCAACAAAGTGGATGGAATGAAGGTTCACTTTCGAGATCTGGGAAGGACTCAACTTGGATTTTATGAGATCTTAAGCAAAGACTCGATTTGGAAAGGGAGTTGTTTCTTTTTTTAATGAAGTTGACACAGTAAAAGAACTATCCTCATAACCCTTGTTTCATTTTTTAACGAGGATGACATAAGATCAAGAACTTTCCTCAAGACTCCTTGTTTCATTTTTTAACGAGATTGACACAAGACAAGGAACTGTGCTCCATGATCCATGTTTCATTTTTTAATGAGGTTGACACAAGATCAAACTATCCTTGGGCCTTGCTTCATTTTTTTAACGAGGTCGACACAAGATGAAAACTATCCTCGAGACACTCGGTTTCATTTTTTAACGAGGTTGACATAGGATCAAAACTATCCTCGAGCTTGATTCCTGTTCATGGGCCAGATGAAAACATAGCTCCAAAGAGGTCTTCGTGGGATGGAATAAATTCACTCTGGGAGGAATACATGTCATGAGGCACTAACAACAGATCAGGTTCCAATGCCCCCAGTGCATGATGTACAAGACCATCTGCATGATCATCAGCAGATGTGAAGATGGAACAGGTAGCCACATAATTGACCTATGGCAAAGAAGGTACTACTTGCAAGCAAGAACCAATAGGGGACGATGTTGGTACATAAGGTACCAGGTGACTAAAGAACGACAATTGATTAATAGTCACCATTCTTCCATCATGCGAAAAGCAAACCACATGGAAAAGTGAAGAAGCGAGAGCTCCCATGGCATAAATATAATCACGTCCAAGGAGAAGACTGAAATCTAAAGCACCTTAGACAACCATCACATATATATAGATGGTTTTGCCTCCCAAAGTAACAGGAAACTTTAGAAGGATCCCTAAAGGTTCACTGGTTCCTCCATCAAATGTCAACAGATTCTACGTGATCGGAACAAGATGTGGGGAGCCCAAAGCTTGCCAAGTAGTGAAAGGCATAAGGCTAACCGACACACCCTCATCCAAGATAGTGCATACTACCTTATCATAGGCATGTACTGTAATCTGGAAAGGCACATAGGATGGAAGGCGGAAAGCAGTCATGTGACTCCAGTCAAAGGAAAGAACTGAACTACTTGTTAGGGGTATCATATGATTTCCCCCATGCTCAACAGGAACTGAAGAAGGACCCTCTGAATCAGCTGGGATAGGAGGGTCATTCTCAGACTCAGGAGAATATGATAAGACGAGAAGAACATGAGCGGAATGATCATGATGCTCTTCCAGAACAGAGTGATCAACAGGTGGAGAATCCAATTCAACACTCTTTTTGACCAATGGTTGGTCAGGAATGGGCTGAGCATAGCCAGGTTCGGGAAGAGAAGGGTGGACAAGAGAAGAATCTAAGTTAATCTCTTTGTTAACCAGGAGAGGGTCTGAAGAGAGCCTCTAATAACCAACTAGAAGTGGAGGCGAAGAAGCTATAAGACTTTCCAAAATAGTGGAAGCTTTATCCATGAGCGGACAAAGCTGAAGCAGATGGTTGCCATCACACAGTCTACAGGGGAATCGAATCTTCAATTTCTTCTTACCATTGCCAACTAAGGATTTAACATCGACAATAAGCTTTAGAGGATGATGAGGGATGAGCTAGATTGTGAGACCATACTTCCAAGACACTAGGAATTCCAGGACAATCACGAAGAAGATGGTCACCCTTGCACAATTTACAAGGAAACTTAACCTTCCATAGAGGAGAATAAGGTGTTCCGACCTAAAATGTACTTGAAGCGATAGTGGCACAGGTGGCCTCATGCTTATTGGACTTCTTCTTCTTCTTCATCTTCTTCTTCTTCTTCTTAGTCTCCTGGTTACTAGATGTGGAACTTTCACCAGGTGCAGTAGCAGATGAAGATGAAGGAACATGAGAAGAAGGCGAAAGCTCAACCTTGGAATCATCGTGTCATGATTCAAATGAAGGAGACAGTGGAATAGGAGTCATGACACTTGGGACCACTGAGATTGAAATCAACCAAATGGGCAAACTGATGGTTAACCTAGGCAAAGACAATGTTGCCATGTACGGAGCACCGACATTTCCAAAGGACAGAAACGAATGAGGATTCCCATCTGGAGAAAGACCTTGGCCGGTAGACTAGGGGAAAGTTTCCATTGGGAACAAACCTGAAAAACACTCAAACTGTAACGAAGAACTCTCACTGTTACCAAGAATATTTCGTGGGTAGTAAATTTTATGACACAAGAACAAAACTTGACCTTTTCATGTTTCAAGAGTCGAGAAAAGGATGAAAAGATGACTCTAGTCACCTTCAAATATTTAATGAGCCTGAAAGGACAAGTGCTCACATGGACCTTTTCTTTTAAGGAGTCTAAAAAGGAACGAAAGTGACTACTCTAGAGAACTAGGCAAAAGGTTTACCAAACAACCCATAAAACTACATATACACCTTGGCGATCATACGAAAACCAAGGACTTTCCATACGGCAGTCAATCTTCCCAAATGATGTGTTCGGTGCATTACGATTTGCAAGGCGGCAGACATGGCTTCCTAAGGATATAGGATGATAAACTAGTGGAGTCTCCCAACATATATTCGATGGTACTGGGAGCACAAGTTTGTACTAGCAGCTATTGAGTCATAGAAGGAGGAATCACCCAACCATAAGTGAAAGAAATAGTGACTAGGTTTAAAGATGTCGGAGCACGTCTCTAGCCTAGACCTCTAAATAATTTACGTTATGTTCCAATGCGTTGTTAAGTTCATTTTAGAGTTGATCTTGAATTATGTTTCAATTTCCAGGCCTTACCATATGCATATCAAACCTAGGATGTAGCTAGAATGAGTAAAGCATCTTTCACTTCGACGAACACCTACTTACAGAAAGGTAGAGAGATCATTCCCAGACCAAGACAAAACCAAGATTAGCAAATGCAATCACTAAGAGACACAATGCATAAACACATCAATTCCTACAATGCATTGATACTACTAATGACAGATTCAAAGTTTGCCTTCCAATTCCTCAAACATGAAAACTTGAAATGCAAATGAACTTTCACTTTCACATACTAAATGAATGCAATCTTTTGATTTTGATAGCTTTGAATTCTAAAGAAACAGCAAGCGAGTATGAATTGATTGACCCAACCAATTGTAATCTATGTTTGGTAGTGAAAAAATCAAATCAATATCAAAATTGTTTCAATAATTAACACTAAGCATCAATTAGAAAGAAACAAGAAATAGAAAAAACCAAGCAAACCAATAAGATGGCTACAGATGAACCTTGGACAGACAAGCAACCAAGCCAAATAATCCAAAACTTGAAAAGCTAGGCCACAAAGTAAAAAATGCAAGATTCACTCAATGAAGCCAAAAAGTAAGCACCTTAACCAGAAGCAATTAAAACAAACTAATAGGCAAGAGGAAGACAGTAAGGGATTAACTAGACTAGAAAACTTAGGAGGTAGAATTGAAAAACAATTCTATAGGAATCATCGCGGGAGTAACACCAGCAACTAGGGACAATCAACCACTAGCCATAGCAACAGTTCGACGTCATTGCGAGAGTACATGTCTCTTACACGACAGGCCAATTTTAGGAATCATCGCGATTGTACGACAAGATTCAGTGACGCACATACTTTTAAAACAGAGACAAGGCGACGTCGACGTGACTATTTAGCTTTTTCCAGTGACAAACTTAAAAACAATGAAAGATGAATGAAAACTCCCAAACAAAGACCAGTCTATCCCTACAGACAATAAAGGGATTTCCCAGATTGACCCAGGTAACCCAAAATACTGATGGTTCAACTCCAAAATTCAAGAGACACTAACTCAAAATCAAATAAAAGCAAGCAAGAGAAATAACATAGGAAGGACTCCCTAGCGGAGTCGCCAACTTGTGATGCAGGAAAGTGTTCCCTCTATGGACAGAGGCAACCCCTCTAGCCTCAGAGTGGGTCTAGTCACAACAAAGATAAAACAATAATTGATTCCCTTAAATAGTCATCATTGGAGGCCTACCTCAAATCGGTGGCTGATGAAATTCCGTTGCGTTGCTCCAGCTTCTGTTTCCTTGTCCTTAATGAGCAATCGACCTAAAACACCACAAGAAAAAAACAGAGCACGTAATCGAGAACACAAATGATCTATTTACTAATAAAGTCAAGAAATCATGAGCTATCAAGTAAATTACATACAAGACATAGGAAATCATCATTTATTGTATTAATAATAAATCAAGAGCAAAGCTTACAACCAAGTCTTGACGTCACAAGCCTTCTCAAAGGATCTAGCCAATATGTGTCTTCAAGCATTCACTCTCAAGGATGGGTCTCCCAACATAACAATATCTCTCTCTCACTCACAAGCTTTAACACAAATTTAAGGGCACTCCACATCCTCTTACAAACTATTAACAATCCCACACTTGTCACACTCACACCAAAGCTATCTACCAAACTCAAAAGTACTAGCAGCACTATCCAACCAAAGGAACTAACTAACTAAAAAACCAACAGATCATAGCAATGGTGAGTGCTTTTATAGGAGGAGGAGCCTCCATGAAAAGAGGGAGAGGGAGCTTATCCTCAAGGGAGGTTGCACAAGAGGAGGAACCACCATCCCAGAGGAGGAAAAGCGACCCAAACTAACCCAACAACCAACTCTAGAAACATCTAGAAGGCCGACTGTTTGAACTAATTCAACAAATTTGGATCTTCGTGGGCCATGAACTAGGAACTAGCATTGATGTCGCAATGATACAGTGCATGACAAAGAATCGTCGTGCATTTTAGGGGTTTACCAGCAACGATGTGAGAACTTAGTCAAAAAGGGTCAATCTTCAACATTAGAAAGCATTTGCTTAATCTTCTTACACGGTTGGGAAGATATGGACATGTTTATTTGACACATGACACAACAGAGGGACTGAGATGAGGGCAGTGAAAAATTACTGTGTAACACATATACTCTCATTGTAAGTCATTTGGTCTTAGTCATACAATTATGAGCCATGATTGCATATGTTGTATAATCAGTCATGAGAGTTGGTGAAACTATGTATATGATGTTAGTGTTATTGGTACAACCATGTAATTCATGTAATATTAATCTATACTCTCATACTTATCATGGTGGGACATTTTAGAGTTATGCATACATTGAGAAAGAGTTATGTGAGTCATGGTTCAACTATATATGGGCTTAATGATGTCATTGTACAACCATGTGTTATCGTTCTTGTCGCCATGTAGTAGTCCAATAAAACCATGCACTTTCATTGCATATCATTGGGTCATAGTCCTTGTTTCATTAGGAATATCCTCTTGAGAGGGTAATTGCAATGATATAGATCATTGCACAATCATTCATGGAAATGTTTGAATTCAGAAGAGTATATTCATATTTACAGAAATTTTAGGCATAGTTATTATTTCAGAGGATGGATGGTTTGTTGCTACTATTAGAGATGAAAAAGGAGAGGTTGGTGCTACTAATGTATGAGTTTTATACTTCTATGATCTAGATAGTACAATGTGGAGGTGTAGATGTGAGATAGAAAGGATGCATGTGTTGTTGTTGCTTTATAGTTGATCGAAATTTGATGTTGTTGCAATAGAGTTGATCAGAGTTTCTTGTTGTTGCTGATAGGACAAGTGTATTGTTGCTCTACTGTGTTGTTGATTAGACCTGGCTCATGTCTAGGGTGAGTTTATTCAGTTATGAGATTAGTGGAGGAGTGTCATTATTGTTTTCATGTTTCAACCATGTATCCCATTATTTATGATTTGCATATGATGTTGAGTGAAGTTTTTGATTTAGTTGATGGAGTCCATTGCATGTAGAGGATGAGCATGTTTAGTTTGGAGAAGGAATAGTGGTTGATCTTGATATGTTTCACCCCATTCCATTGATGTCAAAGGGGGAGAGAGAGCTTTCCGTGTGGTCAACTTCAAAAGTTCACTGCATAGAGGGAAGTTTCAGGTTGTCATCATTTGAAAATGGAGAGCTTGTTGGGATGTTGGTGTTGCCATTAATGTCATCTAATGGATATCATAATTCATGTGATTGTATTGATGCATTCTTGATGTATATCATGGTGTTTCAAAAGTTTATCGTGGTGTTAAAGGTTCTGAAGATAGATTGTGTTAATGCCTCAATGAAAGGTTTCATTAATTCATAATAAAATATTACTTAAAAAAGTTTAAACACAAACTATCATTGGTGCATCCTCTACCCATTCATGCATCAATGCATTGTAATATAGGATGCACCAAAATACGTTTAAATATTTTATAGACATACTGATTTTACAAAAATTTAAAAATTATTGTTATAGCTACATTATTGTTAGACATGTCTCTTAACTTAACGATCACAATTTTTGACATCATTGATATGCACTTTGATGTTGGGTTAAACTAATTTGTAATAAAATATAAGGTTTAAATTATTAAGAAAAAACTATCATCAGCTTGCCCTTAGACATGTTTTAGGGCATTGTTATACTTGGTGCATTGAACATTTAAATAATTTGTAACGAAATATATATATATATATATATATATACTATTTCCACCCTGATGCATTGGGTTAACAATAATT
>APFE030030588.1:2243-13666 GCA_000404065.3 Pinus taeda | reverse complement strand
ATTTATATGTACTGTTTGATGTGTTCATAAATGTATAAATGTATATAAGTAGTGTAATAAATAAAATGTTTTTTGGTTTTAGATAGACTTCAATATATAATGAGGTACTAGCCACATTACTTTTGGATAATATTAAAAAATTTACGAGATTAATTAGTGCACTTATATATACTTATATATATATAATGCATCCTTGATGGTGCATGGTTGGTGCATTGTTGCAAAAATGTGTATCAATGAATTTGAGACATGGTTTTTTTTCAAAAGAAATATGTTCAATATTCAATGAAAATTACATGATAGTAATTTGGTAGAGATTATTTAATTTATGAATGTATGTGTCTAATTAATCTATATATGAATTAGGGATAATGACAACAATAAAAATAATAAGTTGATACATATACTTTTATATGTGAGTAGGAGGCCCAAGAGAGGGAGATGGATTTGTATCCTCGTCCTATTATAACATAAACTCATCTCCTTTCAATGCATGTTGTTCTCCTCAAGTTTTATGAAGAGGATAACTCTCTCAAAGGTAACATACATTTATGCAATTGATCCATCACCCAAATTATGGTAGGCCTTTAGGGTTTGCCTTGATCTGTGGTACCAACCCATAGAGGAGGATTTTTGTTTCATCATTGGAATATCTAGGAGGGGGGAGATTTTGATCATTTACTTGATTTACCACATGTTTTTGTGAGAGAGTTTTAGCTAACATACATGTAGATGTATGTAAAAAAAGAATATCACTAACCTTAATGACTTCTAGGTCACTGGGTGTTAACTGAATCTACATTCTATCATTGGAAAGGAGGTAAAATGCTTGTCTCATATGGTCATGACTCTAGCACACCATAATTCCAACAAGTATTGCATTAGTTTCCTTTTGATGCACTATGCACATAGTTTATTTCATAAGACAAAACTAATTAGGTAGTCTACCACTATTTTGTGACAATTTTGTATTTTTCTTGATCATTATCATAGTATGTTCAAGGAAAGAATTAATTTGCCCTTTGGTTTAGATTTAATTAATTTATTTTTTGAGAGGTTTCCAATGACTCAAGTGACACTAGACTACCTCACTCCTAGGTTGATGTATAATGCATACATGTGCATGTGGGGCCAAATATTGCCTAAGAGGGGCTAGCTTGAGTATCCATATATGCTAATGAGTCTAAGGGTTTTGGATTTGTTAGAAAATGAGGACAATGAGATCTTGCTATTGTGTAATATCAATACATAGAGTATGAAATGATGAGTATGTGTGCAAATCAAATTTAGTTAGGATGAACCACTAGGTGAGGGAGATAATATCATCATTGCATTTCACATAATATAGTCAACACATGTTAATGTAGACAAAATTGACCCCAATGACTTCTAGGTTGTTGGAAATTTTTGCAGTTACATTCGTATGGTGTAGAAGAATTTAGATAATTGTCCCTTATGGTCATCACATTAGCATACGATACCTTCAATGGGTAGTCCATTAGTTTCATTCTGATGCATTATGTATATATTTTATTTCATAGGTCCTAATTTATCATGTGGTTTTCCATTATTTTGTAACAATTTTGTAATATTATATATCATTATCATAACATTTTTAGGACACAATTTGTCTTTCCCTTTGTTTTAGAGGTATTTAATTTATTTTTCAGAAGTATCCCATGACTTAGTTGACATCACACTATCTCCCTCCAAGGTTAATGAATAATGTTCATACACACACGTGGGGGAAGATGTTTCCCAAGGGGGATTTGTTAAAGTACATTTGTAGAAAATGAATTTAGTAGTGTTGGATTTGTTAGCTAGCAAGGATTATCACATCCTAGATTGTAAAATAAATATGTTGTGATGAACTAGTGAGAATGTGCAAGATCCAATTTAGTCAGGATGAGCCACTAAATGAGAGATTCAATATTATATTATATTTTGATTAATATACTTGCCATTTCTTTTTTGTTTCATTTAATGCACATATAGTTGATGGTATGATTTTTTTTTAATTGAATTATTATTGTCTATTAGTTTGCAAATACTAGCTCATACGTTGGTGAGGGGCCTCCCTAGGATGGAAAAGAGATGGATAAGTCCAAAAAAAAGAGCTAGCTCATATTTATATACTTTATGTGTTGCATACATTCAATTGTAGCTTCCATCAACAAGTGATATATTAGATATGTACATTTATGGGTCACTGTGGAGTGGTGCCAATGTGAAATTGAGATATTGTCTAGGACCCTAAACTTTCATACATATTACCAATCCTTCCCCATTATATGAGATTATTAGTGTGTCATGTTGTGAGTTCCATTAACCTACTTAGGAGATTGAAGGCTCATTTGGAATTTCCTCCCTTAGTAGGTTGACCATCATCTCTTCCCACATATCTTATCCAACTTTAACATTTACTTCAAAAGCTAATAACCATGGAAAATTTTAGGGGCTAATATTCGTAGGTGGGCTAATTTTCCATGATTTCCCCAAAAAAATAATCACCAATTTCCATTTTTTTCTAAAAATGATTCACCCAAATTTTACAACATAAAATTATTTTATCTTAAAAGTTTCTTGCATTATATAGAGACTATATAAAATCATTATAAAATTGAATAATTTTACAAATATATTAATAAACAATTTATAATTTCCATATTAGGGACTAGTGAGATTCACCAATGTTTTTAAACTTCAAGATAATTTTCCATTCTTAAAATTTTCCCTGATAATAACTATATTGTCCTCATCATTATTTACCACCTCTAGAATTTTCTCATCCAATAGGTCAACCAATATCTCTTTCCCTTCTTCTCCTCCACTTGTAACACTAGTTGCGTCAACTACATCACTAGATACAACATCTATGGTACTCTATAGGACCATATCTTCATCACCAACTATGATATATATGCCAATAGTTTCACTGCTACTTCCTACACAAATTGCACTCACTATTGGTTCTATAGATGATATCATTGCATTGAGTGATATAGTTTTTAGTGGAGAGATATTTCAAATTATACTTTCTACACTAGTATTTAATAAAGTTATTGATCATGCCCGTTATCCCTTGTCACATGTTATGATGGTAATAGTTTGAGTATGCAAATCTACATAGTATGAATTCATATTGTTGATATTTTTTTTTGGATTTTCCTAGATTTTATTATTAATCATATTTTTAACACTTATCCACCACCAAATCAAACTCATTGATTCTTTTGGCCCCCTATTTTATTATTTTTGACAATCTACATAGTAAAATCCAAAAAACAAATCAGCAATAGGTAATAGTTTTTTCACCAAAGAAAAATGTTTTGGGCATTAGGGACCACTTAGGCAATGAAAACATCCTCCCTCTCAACTCAAAGGCAAGCGTGAGGTTTCTTGCAAGTTCCAACTCCGCATCATCTCATTTAAGAACAAAATCTCAATTATGATGTTAAACATGCCCTTCATAGGGTTTGAACCTGGGTGGGGAGATTAACAATTATTACTCCCAAAAACTGTGGATAAACCCCATTACTTAAAAATTTGGGTGTTGGGGACCACTAGGGAAAGAAATTAGCCTCCCTCTCAACCTAAAGGAAAAAGTGAGGTTGGTAATACCATGGCAACACCACATTATATACTCATTTAAGAGCACCACATAGATCATTCTTTTCAAGAGCTTGAACATGTCACTTTTATGGGATTTGAAATTGAGTGGGGAGGATGAAAATTGTTCCACCCAACCACCTAAGATTAAACATAATTTAACTTTGATGATAATAGTTGGTAACATTAATCTTAAAAATAATGATAACATCTTGCATATTTGATCATGACTTTTTTAATTATATAAATTATATTCAAATGATTTTTTTGACTGAATTTGTTTACTTAAATCTTCTTTTAAACCATGAAAATAGTATTTAATTTGTATACTAAATATAAAATGATATAAACAAATTACCTTGAATTAAATTAAGTTGACCTTTTGAATATTGATATGACAAATAGAGAGAACATATTACATCTCAAATGATAAAAACAATTCTAAATCAAATCTTATTAAGTTTTTAGATCAAAATTTCTAATTGAATCTTTTGATTAACCACAAAAAAAATTTCTAATTTATTATATTATATAATATAATAAAAGATTAAAAAATACCTTCAGTTAAATGGACCCTCACAATAATAGTTGTTAATATTTATTTTACAAAAAGAGAGAACATGTACATCTAATTAAAATTAAAAATAATTCACAATTCATTAAAGAGCTTGAAATTTTGAAACAATTTTTTTTTCAACATGATCGCTATAAATGATTGTCAACTATTCATATCTAACATCATAAAATGAAGAAAACACAAATTGTCCAATTATATAGAGCCATAATAAGTTGTTATATCACCAACAGTATTGTTGAAATAAAACATGTATATATCACCATCTGTTGCAATCTCCTTGATTATCATTATTGCTTGGCATGATAACATTGTTGTTCTCAAAAACATGTTTTTATATTGGACCATTTCTTTGTAGAAACCTCCAAACCTTACCAAACAAATTTGAGTAAAAAAGCACTTGGTCCTCCATTTCATCTCACAACTTAATAGAGTTTACACATATTATCCCACTATCACGATCTTCCTTGCATTTATTTTTTAAAAGGTATTCCACTACTTGTGACTAAAAATAACCCATTGGAAAAATTAGAATCCGATTTTTCATGAGCTCTTGTCTCTTTTAGATGTAACCTACCTCTCTATTAGTCTTTTATCGTGGTGGTAGGGAAAATTTTATTGGTTGAAATTGACCTCCACCCCATAGTTAAGTGGAATATACATCATTGACATCCTTAGTGTGAAAATGGTGCTTATAGGTCCACACAAATGGGAATAAATGCACTTATAATAATGTTAAAAGATTATAGGGTTATATGTCTAGTAACTAGACCATTGATAAAAACATAATACATGTTATAATTGAAATGTGCATTATAAAAGAAAAAATTATGTGGAGAGATTATTTTTTAAGAAGAGTTTCGGCGTAAATCACATGTAGAAAACCTTTGTTATGGATCACAAAAGCTTCAATTCAACAGATAGATTATTATATAGCTATTTCATTTTATCCATATGTTTAATCCATCCTCATTCCATTATCCATCTTACTTCACTCTTCCTAGAGTGTCATTGATTTTCTTGATGTAATCACCAACATAGTAGACTGACTCATAAAGTAGATGAATTAGAAAATGGACTTGCAAGTCCATGAAACTCATAGGTAGTTCCTTCTTAGACATACAAACAATATAGACATCCCTTAATGCCACCATAGAATTCTATCCATGTGAATCTAATTTGGTGTAATCTAATGTACAAATTCGAATAATTTAGATATGAGGCATTGCAAGTCCTCAGGGAAGTCATGCCAAATATAATATAATAAGACTTCAAAATAAATATGGAAAAAATTAATGGGCATAAATCTGTGAGTGTTAACATATTATAACCAATACTACATGTAATTGACATACATACTCCAATAATTTTCATATGGTCATGTGATTTCAACTTTGTTAAATTTTCTTCAATGGTGAAGTAGCGTTGTAGAGTCGACATGTATAAATAATACACCTTCAGACACAATATAATATTATTTGCCCCAAAGAGATTACTTTCTTCAAAATCCATGCATTATTACCTTATTTAAAATTCCAAGAGGGACTAATCTATTCTCTTATGTAATTTATTTTTCAATGTTTCTTTTTAGTATTTGAAGAAATGATATATCCCCTAACACTCAATATGTCACCATATGTCACCTTTTTTATGATATGTGCCTTCATAAAGAAGACGAAACATTTTTTAATATATGCATGGGGTCTAGTAAGTCAGAAATTTCAAGATGTTCCTAATATATAAGCTCATAAATTATTGATTGATTGTCATCTCGATGGGATTTTATCAGCATAGGAATTGAAAATTCAATATCATTGAACATGGGCTCCCAATTTGAATAAAAAAATCATGCAAATTCCTTCTCTTTCTTTATTTCATACACCCTTTGTTAGCCTACCAATATCATTATTTCATGTCTTCGGGTTTTCTCTTGTTTAACATTGAAAGTCGATGACGCTCTTCTACAAGGGTAATCTTATGGGAGGAATACCCTCAAATAACTATATAATTACATTTGGATTTGGTTGGATCACTTATCCTATTTAGAAGGTCAATAACATTTAAATCCACAATACTATTTTATTTTAAGACCTACAATCTTAATGCTTTTAGAACATTTTAGCAACAAATAATATTATCATGCAAATTCAAGTATTCCAAATAGAATTATAGATTAAAAAAATAGGATATCATGGTTACGAGGGAAAACACATAGTATCAGGTAACATATATGGTGTACACACCCATTCCATATGGTAAGCTCCCATTGGATGGGTCTTTATACAATGTATATTTGTATCCCTTCGCATAATTTCTTCAATTAATCAATAAATGATTGGAGGTAGACATCCATTTTATTGAATTTTATTTTAATAGGGACTATAAGAGCCATCATAATATCACTATTCATAGAAAACCATGCAATTGTTTTTGTTTTAAGCACAAACATAATATCTTGTTATGTAAAAGAGACTACATTAGCAACTACTGAATAGGAAAGGAGAGAGAATGAAATTACACTGAAAAAACTAAGAAGCTCAAAGGAACAATTCAAATTACTTATTAACTATTGCATGTGTTATTTCTCAACATGAATACATATTTATAACACTTATTGAGAGGGAACCAATGATATGTAGGTTGGGGTAACATAATGCATGCACACTAGAAAATTGGAAAGCACTTCCTTGATTAACTAGTGACATAAAATTAGAGTACAATACCCTAAAATATAATGAGAGTATAAAATAGGGTTGAATAAAGGTAAAAGGATCTAATATCAAGTTATAATTGAATTAATAATTATCTAATGCAACTTCTAACTTATAAATAACAAGAAAACTCCAAAATAGTATTAAAAGTCAAAGGATAAGGTGACAAGGTGAGTGGATAAGGAAGTTACTAAATTTATGAGAGGAAGTGCACATCAGTAAATAGGGAGACTATGGATAAGGTAATTCACATAAATAGATAGGAAATTTTCTTGTCACTACCCAACTAGCACCCAGTCATTGCCACATGTCACTCTAGGTGGTACCCTTGCTAAAAATAAACTTACTAAACAATGAAGATGATCACAAATCACAAGAAATATAATGGATGAAAAAAGTTGTCATATGTGGATATAATTATGTATGGAAGAGGTCATAAGTGCACATTTACCTTGACACCCACCCTGAAGCAAAATTTTATGAAGAAAAGTGGTCATATGTGTATCTAGTTATGTATAGAAAAGGTCCTAAGTGCGCATTTACCTCGACACCCCACCCTAGAGCACAACTGGGGAGTGTGCATAATGAATGGATCTCAACAATTTTTAGCCATGTTAGGTAATCATGTACAAACAAGTATTAAAAGGATCAATGATTTCTGAAAAATTTCCTGCCATCTAGGTACTCATGTATTGAACAAATTATGCAAATGTAATATCATAAAGGTGAGGTAAAGAGGGCGTTAGACCTCAAATTTGGTGAAAATGTTCTATGATAATAAACTCTATTTCACCCTAAATAAACTCATTTTTTGCCAATTTTATAACTTTTTTCTTCTCCTTTAACTAGTAAAAACTCCCCAAAGTTATTTTTATCATTTATTTTTAATTTTTGAAATTTATAAAACTTGATTCATTGTAATTCACTTTTACCAGATTTTATAAGAAGTTAGGACTTCTCATAATTCCTCATTAATTGAGATAATTGAAGAAGAGTTGGGAGAAATCAGGGACATGGGTTTTTTTCTTTGTATTCCTTAGATGGTGACTTTCCTACTAGTTCAAAGTAAAATCCCTTGCACAAGATTAGTCAATGTGTGGTGAACTTAGCTGGTCAATAGGAAAACTCACAATTTTGGCAAGGAAATATCTCCTGATTTGAGAGCTCACAAATTTTCCATCATTTTGACTACTATGGAGGTAAAACATCATCCAATTGAGCATCTAGATTAACAATTGGCTGGTTGGGAAGAGAATTATTAACAATTAGTTTTCTTTTGTTTTGTATAAATTTCAAGCAAGTGAAGCTTGACTAATATAATCAAAATTTTAGTTTTTAATTTCAATTGTGACCATATACTAAACAAACTTCTAAATTGAGGCTCCATTTCAAGCTTAATTTTTATTAATATATGCAATCACTTTGACTTACTTCAGTTGGTAGTCTTTAATTGTGAAAGTTAAGGCATTGGAGGCCCCCCATTGTGTAAACATATGCACTATCTCCTTCATTGCACATAACTATGGATTGTTATAGCAATAGTTCTTGTATATATATCTAAATTTTTCCTTTCATTTTTAGTATTTAATGTGAAAATAAACTTTGTTTTTGTTTGTCATAAATTACTTTGTTTATACACTAATTTTTCATTTTCCTTTGTTCATAAATTCTTCATTTAAGATGTAGCCTTGTTATTTCTTTATCATAGTTTAAATGTTGTAGTGCATAAAATAGCTATTGCTTGTGAGAGATGAGGTTCTTGGATTCACAATTATAGTAAGAATGGGGTGAATTAGTAAAAAAAAATTTACACCATTTAAAGCATTCAATCAAAATATATTACATTAGTCACATTAGAGAATCGATCATACGATATACATGGAAACCCATTTGGGAGAAAACAAAAACAAGTATCTTAATTATTTGATAAGTAGGTACCAACTTACTATTACAATATTTGTAGGAACCAACTTACAAGAGACACCAATCCCTCAAATTTTCATGCAAAAAGTTGATGGAGAAACCAATCCTGTCATATTTGAAAGAACCAACTTATTGGAGTGTTGTCTTATGGGGTCTTGACCCAGATTCAATGTTAAGTTAACCAAGAAACTCCCTACACTACTTGGCCCTTTCGACATCAATTTGCATAGCACAAACCAAATTCTCACCTGAAGCAGTATGGGGGGATGCTAGAACCAAGTTTCCGCACCCATATATGGTTATGATGTCGTTTTGTACCCCTTTATCTGCCTTCTCACAAATCAACAAACCCTCGAGGCTTATTGATATAACTTCCTCTTGCCAACCTCTAGACCTTTGTGAAGGTCTACAAGTATCTTTTGTGGACCTTAAACATGCGAATCCACTGCTTACGTGCCTCTATATTCACTCCTAAGTCTGTTATTATCTGGATCAACTTAATTGTCTGATATCTTTAGCATGCATTGAGATATTCTTTGCATAAACATATATTATTACTTGCATTCATATAACAATGTAAAACATACCGTTATGTGCATCAATACAACATTAAATCATAAACCCATTATTCATCATAACATAAACGCATTCATTCATAACAAAAGTAAATGATTAAAACACATATATTCCCAGAACAATATCTTTATTGATACTTCAGATTTGCTTATAGAATCAAAACTACCCAGCGTACTCAACTGTAGGGGTCCGTGCACTCAGCTCCGGACTCTATTCTAGGCCTTTGCGCACACAGCTACAAAACCTCTCTTCAACTCTAAGACTCTTCACTCTTAGCTCCTATTGACCCATTACATTCATCTTCAAAACTTCTTTGAACTGCCTTAGACTCTCTAAGACTATTAGGTCCATATAATACTAGTGATTACCCCATTACTATTGTAGTTGTATCCCTTATTAATATTGTTGTGCCCCTATTGTCCCCATATTTTTATTACCGTGCCCCATAGAATCCCTCTATTGTTATTTTTATGCCTTTATATTATTATTGTTAGGTCAACTGGGTTATATTGTGACTCCTTCGACTCCTATATATAGAAAGGAGATTTTGTCACTTGAATCATGAAGGAATCATTCATTTGTGTAATTTAAAGGAGGTTTCCCCCTCGAAGAGGCTAAATTCTAAGGCATTGATCTATCTTTTCTATTTCTTTGTGAGTTAGTTTCATAACATTTGGTATTAGAGCTTTTGGATTCTAGGGTTTTGCTACTCCAAATAGGTCAACGTGGAATTTTCGCTATAACATTTTTCTGCGATGTTTCAGAAGCAAAAAAAAAAAATCCATTTGAGACGAAATCACACTGAACCTCAAGCCCGAATTTCAGCGCTTTTCGCGCTATATTTGCAGAGATATGATCTAAGGAAGTTGGTCTTTTTGCAGATTCCTGAATTACATTCCAAACAGGTGACCTGGGGAAAATCGTCATAACTTTCTCTCTAAGCATCAGATTGAAATTTTGTAGGAAGGTACAGAGAGAGGATGGACTGTAGTTTCTTTTTTGTATTTTTCAGAGCCAAAGGTCGAAACAGGGACATGTGGCATGTCGTACAAGTTTGCTCTATTGAACTAGTCTATAATCAGGTCATTATGGGAGATTTGGCATAACTCTTCCTTGGAGAATCCAATTTGGATCAGACTAGTGGCATTGGAAAGAGGACACAAAGGGCTACTGTAGGCCGCAATTTCAAAACTGGATGATCTGAAATTACGGAGATACATCAGAGGCAATATCAAGCTCCTAAAAAGTGAAAAAAGGTGTGTAGATTTTTTTAAATTCTTGCTTAAGCTTGGTTTGAAAAATAATTTTGAAGGAATTAAAAGGGCATAGTAGAGCATTATTATTGGTAGCTGATGCCCTGAGGAAAGAAAATGATAACACCTAGTAAGCAACCTGAAATCTCTAGCATGACTCATGAAGAAGAGGAAGAAATGCAACATGATATATCAAAATTACGAGACCAAGTGCAACAAATGTCACTCTCACAAAAGCTAACAAAAGCTAAGATAAATGGTGTGGAAGCTAAGATAAATGGCATGGAAGCTAAGATGGATAGTTTGAAGATAGATTTGAACATAGATTTGAACACAAATTTGAAGACGGGCATGGCAGATTTGAAGACAAATTTGACAAATTTTCTACAAGAGATACTTACTAATGGTGAAAGGGTAGTAAAGGAAACTCATGATGTGAACAAAAGAAATGTTAATCATGATTTCATAGACTCTAATGTTTGATTGAAGGCACACCATATTCCAAAAATCAATATGAGGAAGTTTGATGGCAAGGATCCCGCAACATGGATATTACAGATGGAGCAATTTTTTGGTCTCAATAATGTGCAAAACACACAAAAGGTATGTATTGCAACTTTATATTTGGAACCAAATCAATTTGTATGGTATCAATGGCTTTGCTCTCATAAAAAAGTTATCACTAGGACAATTTTTACGGAAGAATTGACAACACATTATGAGGATACAAAAAGCAACACTTTTTTTAGCCAATTGAAAAGTCTCAAACAAAAGGGT
>APFE030030586.1:3169-14548 GCA_000404065.3 Pinus taeda | reverse complement strand
ATGTGAGCATACCCACCGGGGAAGACGCAGCTGATGGTTTGTATAGGCTAAAGGTCAGTAGTAGGGGAGATTCATGGTGGTCTTGCTCGCGAGGGAAGTTGCAGTGCCCTCAGGAGAAGTCACCCTGGCCTCGCTCTCGGATGCTGAAGGTAAGTGCAACGAACTCCCTCTTTGTTTCCACAATTGAAGTTTGGCATCTTAAACCCGATAGCAGTCCCTCCTTTATTTGTAATCCTGCTGTAGTGGCCTGGGTGAGGGACGGGCTTCTTATCGAGGCAAATAAGCATAATTGGGTGGCGAATTTGGTTGCTGGTGGGCTAAAAACTGGGGTCTCTTTTTCTTCTGGCTGGTCCTCGGTCTGGCATATTGCCATTTTTCTGCCTTTGTTCCTTCATTCTATGTTTCCGAGTGGGTATATCAAGTAGAACCAAGTGCACATGGCTCCTCGCCTCAGAGCAACTCCCAGGAGAGGACACAATTCGGGTCTTAGGGGAGGGTCGGGAGGACGAGGCAGTCCTACTCCTCAACGCATTTCTCCGCTCGCCATAGCCTATCCACCCTCCCAAGCCTCTAAAGAGTCTGGCTCTTCGATAGAGAACTTAGTGCAGACAGCCAAATTCCGTTTCAAAAGCTGGTTGATCAAACCGCTTGTCACTACTATGGTTACTGTCATCTTCTCAGAAGAGGAGGAGGAACATGTCAGCCGGGAGGCATCATCGAAGGAACACTCTCCCACTCCTCTGGTCAATTGGTCGCAGGAGGAGGATCTTATTAGCGCAGAGTCAGATTCAAAGGACCAGTCTCTCTCTCCCATGGTCAATTCGGTACAGAGTCAGTTGGAGGAACACAGTATTAATCCTCCTACAGCGGGGATGGAAGGGGAGTCTCAAGGTATAGCCGGAACTCCGCAGGTCTCGGCTCAGGCAAGTAAGATGAACCAGTGGCCATATAACACCTACCCCAATATTCTGCATCTCAGGCTCCCCCTAGGAGTAAATCCAATGGATGTCGAAGATGGAGTGATGGTCACTTGGGAGCGTGACTCAGAAGAGGAGAAGGATCAGGGCCCTGATGAACCCAAGTAAATGTTAGCATAGTGTTTGAAGCTTCAAGGCAGTCACTCTGCATTTTGGTTTTCCAGTTGTTTTGATTCAGTATTACGTCGTTGGGCAAGGCGATATCCAGCTAGCGGCCAACCGGAGGCAAGAATTTTTGAGATTTTTGGCTAAAAGCCCAGTTATTAATCATGTTTTCACTTTGTAATATGGATTTTAGCTTCTTTTAGTTCTTCTCTAGTTCCACAAGATATGCTCATAAGTTGTAAGAGCAGAAGGAACAGTCAGTTTAGTAATGCTTTCTTGACAGAGAGATGGCCAGGGCTCTCTCAGAGGTTAAATCCTCTCTGTATATATCTTTTTGTTTTTTAATATCAATAGAATAGACTTTACTCAGAAAAAAAATATAAGCTATTTATATCCAATTGTACAGATTTCGAGGGTCTACCTTATGAAGTTAAGTGTGAGGACATTCAATCTTTTTTATATAACATGTTGCTCCTCCAATTCCTTTGTAAAAGGATTTCTTCTTCTAGGCTAAGCACAAAACGAATCCATTTATGTGAGAGACCTTAGACTCATCATGCTCCAAATTTTAACTAAAGAAATAATATAATTTTTAATTAGCATCCAATTTAACATAGGATGTTTATGCCATGGAAATCTATGAAAATTCAAAAATGGGATTTGGGATCTTTGAAATTTATATTTATTATTCTCATTTTGGTCTCTATCCATAATAATAATTTTCTTGTTTTTAATGATTTGTTTGGCAAAAAAAATTCCCTTATGTACAAGATCGATCCCCCCTAGGTTTAGAAATTAAACTCTAGAACAAAACAATCAAACACATAGAAACATTCCCTAGATTACTGTCAAATCATAGATGTAGTATTAGATGAAATGTTCATACCTTTTTCGAAATTCTTTTCCTTGTTGTTTTTTGCTATAGATTTTGATCTCATTCTTGATGCTCCAAGAAAATATCTATAAAGACACAAACATATAAATTATCAAATCATTTGATACATAAATTATTTAACATAATCTACACAACTAATCAAGGAATCTCATAAAAATCATCATAACAATGAATGCGAGAAAGAAATATGTGTTTGTATTGTAATAAAGAAAAGGAGATAGTTACAACAAAGACTTGATGTTATTGTTTCTTCCCATTATCCCTCAATTCCAACCTTACAATAAAAAGCTTCAGTGAACACTTCGGTAGTGTAGAAGTATAGTTTTAATGGTAAAAAACCAACCCCTTTTCCATTGAGTGAATTGCATTTATAGGTCAAGGATGGAAGTTTGAGATCCACTTAGGTAGGTGTGAGATCCACAATGGAGGGGATGAGATCTATTATGGTAGAAATGAGATCCAATATAGGAGGAACGCAATCCAAATTCCCATCGTTTGGAGTAGATATCATTACAAGGCTTCTAGAATGGAAGCTTTGTAACCTTTTTTATTTTTTACCCGTGTTAAAAGACCATCACACTTTTAGCGAAGACAATTTATGATGAAATCGCAACACATTTATTATTCAAGGTGTGAAGTTCTAGTTTGCAATACTGCCACTTGCGACAATCTCCAAAATTAAGGTTTTTAAGGTATCTAATCCAGGATTATTGTACTTCATGCAGAGGTATTTTTCCACCTTTCTCGAGGATTGACAACAATATTTTTTGGATGGAAAAATATTTGGATTTGACATGATTTGCATGGATGTGAAAAATTGATGTGTAATGGATTGCCCCCTAAACTACAAAGTTAGAAAAGGTATAATGGCTGAAGTGCTTTATCATGCAAAGGTTTAAATCAAGGAACAATTAGTTAGAAACCTACAAATCCACAATCAAGAGATTACAATACAATATTATCATATGATCATTTCTAAGGTAGAAATTTCCATACTCAGAATATAAGTAGCTCTAAGCATAAGTATTGAAATGTGAAAAGATCCATATCAATAAAATGAAGTCATGGCCACCATACATACATCTTGGATCCATGCTCAAAATACTCAGTATGAACATAGTCACTAGACATATATCATGAATCTATGTCATATTCATGAATACTCAAAATTCCAAGAAATCTAGATGTAATAGACAAAACCTATGGTCTTCATCTCTATTTATGCATGATACAAACAAAAATGTGATTGATTGCCATGAAGTTGAACATGGAAGAAACCATCTCATTACCAGTGAATGATTAGAACCATTAAGAGATGCATGGAGAACTAGTAGTAATGAAAATGACCCTCAAGGTAACATAGTAAGTTCCATGGGGTGTGATTAAGTGAATTGAATTCAAACACCCATATAACCATTTAATCAAAGGTCAATGTTTTAAAGTGTCGTCGAAAGTGAGGAGACTTGCCATTGAGGAATGTAAGTTCCAAGTTCTTGAAATTGGTTTCTAAATCAACTCCCGAGATAATGTGATGAAGCCGATAAGAAGTTATCCATCATATGAGGGCCTTGATGTACCCCTCATAAGTGATATGAAACAGGTGTCAATATTTATAGAAGAAGATAGGAGTGATTTAGGACTGCTTCAAGGATCACTAGTGCGATAGAGAGCTTTAAAGACTACAAAATAATTTATTTGAGGTTGAACTTCTCTTGAACATATTTATGACATTATAATGTCTTGGCAGCACTTGACTCAAAATATGACCAGATACCAATATGAAGAATTTAAATAAGCATGATTGATTAGAGAGATAAGTGGATTTCCCAACTAAGACATGAAGAGGGATGGAGTGTCATGTTCAAGAGTGACTTGTTGCCTTTTCTAATACATAATTTATACATCTCTTTCCCAATTTCCCTCACCATTTCTAGAAAATGCATCTTTATTTTTACACCATCTTGGGAGGATAGCATATGCTTGAAGTATAAGCTCATCCTTCAAAGTACTTTTAACAAACCCTAGGAATAAGTGGTTTGGTCTCATCATAATGAATGAGTCCTACATTCTTTACATTTTACTAGTACAATCAAATGATAAATCGACTTCTTTTTCACATTTAGAGAGTTTAAAAAAGGAAATAAAAAAGAAACTCCATAATGTTCTTTTTCGTAAATTTAGTCTCCCAAGACAGAAGAAGGATAAAATAATACAAGGGAGAAATTTGTTTGTCATCATTGACTAAAGTGTTCCTTTCTTGTAATTAATCCACTTACTCCATAAATGGGTTAAACTTATACTTGGTAGAAATTATTTCAAATAATGTTTTTGAGTGAAAGAAACAAGTTCAATCGGTTACCTTTTCATGTTCAGAGAGTCTAAAAATGGCTTAACGAGAACTCTATCGGGTTCATTTTTCATACAATTTTAATGATCCTGAAAAAGTGATAAAAGTATACTCAGTAACTTATTCTCTTATATTTGTGAGCACGACAAGGAAAAAATACTAAGATCAAGATGGCTTTCATTTTTATGCAAGCTTGAACAAGACATAAAACTATGCTTGAAATAGGTTTCATTTTTACACAAGCCTGAAATAAAGAAAAATTATGCTTGAGATAGGTTTCATTTTGACATAAGCTTAAAACAAAGAAAATTTATGTTTGAGATAGGCTATCTTACCCCAAGTATGACCTGTAGAGGAAAGTAGCTTAATTCCAACATTATGACTAGAGGCATATGCCCCCCAAACTTTATGGGGGGAGATTTCTTTCATTTTTTAACAAGATTCACACATAAAAGGAACTATGCTCATAGCACCTTATTTCATTTTTTAATGAGATTGACACAAGAAAATAAATATGAACATATAACATGTTTCATTCTTTAACGATATTGACATAAGAAAATAATTTTTCTCATAATGATCTTAATCATGGCTAAGAAGAGGATAGAGCTCTGTAAGGAATACATGCCAAGCCTCAATCTGGCTTCTAAGAGGTCTTCATCAAATGGAAGAAAAATTCTCTGGAAGGGATACATGTCAAGGGACTCAATAGGAGAAGGTAGATCAGGCTCCATTGTCCCCATGAAAGGGTTCACCATGTTGACTACCATATCTAAGTCAAAAGAAGTTGATCAGACTATGAGAGGCTCTTTTTCATTGATAAGTGAAGGCATGGGACAAGTTGCTAATAATTAACATGTGGTGGGGAGGGTACCACTTGTGTATAGGGAAATTTTAGGTAGGTTGGATGGATGACAATCAAATCAGGACCAACAAACAAAAGTTGTTCATAAGTCACAATGTTTCCATTATGAGGGAAATATAACATGTGAAAGAGTGTGGAAATGACAACTTTCGTGGCATAGAAATAATATCATCCAAGGAATAAATTGAAATCCAAGGGGCCCTGGACTACCATAACATCAATAAAGATTGTATTCTTTCCAAGGTAATGGGAAGTTGAGGAAGGACCCCTAGAGGTTCATTGGCTCTTCTATTAAAATACAATATATTCTTAGTAATAGACACAAGTTGAGGGGAACCAAAAGCTTTCCAAGTTGTTGAGAATAGAATGCTAATAGAAGCACCCTCATCTATAATAGTGTGATGTATGTTCTTATCACAAGCCTTTACAATGACGTGGAAAGGGATGAAAGAAGGAAGATAAGGTTATTTAATTCTATTCCAATCAAAGGAGATGACCTTAGTACTTGGAGGAGGTTTTGTGGGAACGAGAGAAATGCCCCCTTATCAGGAAATATCTAAATCAACAAGAAGAACCTAATAAATCTTTACTTCAATCTCTAAAGGTAGAGTGGGATCAATGAATGAGAAAATGGGATCGACTACTTCAACTTCACTTTTCAAGGGAAGGGTGGGATCCACCAATGATGAACATGAATAAATCACTCCATCAACTAATTTTGGGTTGGGAGAAAGCTTACAGTAACCAGTTGGAAGTTATTTATGAGAAACAATAAGGTTTTCCAACAATTTCAAGGCTTCATCCATATGAAGGAAAAGGTGAGTTTGATGACTCCCTTCACATAACCTATAAGGAATATAAATTTACCCTTTTTACCTGGAACCTTGTACTCACTAGTTGAAGGACCAACATCAAGTTGACGAGAACCCTAAGAAAACACTTCTAAGACTTTAGGAATTCAAGGAAAATAGATAAAAAGGTGGTCACCCTTATAAACCTTGCAAGGGAATTTTAACTTGTGATGTTTGTTGGAGGGTTCCTCAACATTATTAACAGTCACCAAAATGATTGGTTGGTTTCACCCTTTCTTATTTTTCTTCTTCTTCTTCATTTTCTTCTTCTCCTTAGCCTCCTAGTTACTATCATTAAGAATTTCACAAGGCAAAGAAGAAGAAATGGAAGAAGACATGATGGGCAAGGAAGGTAAAGGGTCAACATGAGGTTGGTGTTCTTGAGGTGGAGAACATGGTTGAGGTGAAGAAACTTAAGTATTTGGGACCAACGAAGTTGAAAATGACCATATCGATAAACCTATCGTGAATCCAGGAAGGGACAATGTAGCCATGTAAGGAGGACCAATATTTCCAAAGCATGGAAAAGGACTAGGATTCTCATTAAAAGGGGTTACTTGATTGGAAAACTCTGAAATTGTTTCCATCATATTAAACATATGGTCTAATAAAAGGGAAAACAAATAAAACATGTTGATAGATCTAAATAAGCAAACCACAGAAACAACCTTTTCATAGTGACCACCCTAGTTGGTGATGAAATCCAACATTAGGGAGATTAATATGAAAGGTGGCAAGAGATAGAGTGGGTGGAACTAGTTACACTGACTTGATACTTAATGGTCATGACCTGGTGCAAGTAACTTCACATATAGTGAAGCACCCTCCAAGAAAGTTTGACGGAGTCTAGCCAAAATATGTCCCCTCTTGTCATCATCTTATGTATTAGCCCTAGGATTATGGTCACCAAAATTACCACTTACAACAAACTAGCCTTGGGGGAAATTTGTAAGTTGCATATACATGCAAGGGCAGAGTATCAAAGCTTGAAATGCCCTTGAAAGATCCCTCAAAGTGAGGTAGTCATTTCAAGTGACACCCAAGTGCCTTTCAACATTATTTTTAATGCATGTAGATCAACTCCATTGTAACCAATGAAGCAAGGAAAATTACTTCATTGGGTTCGATGCGATCTCATGCTTGAATCTTGTGTAAGAGGAGCTTCCTAGAGACAAGATGCATAAATGGATTTCACTCCCTATTCCCAGTATTTTTTTTTCTTTGGAGTGTTTAATTTCATCACCTATTCCAAATACATACACTTAACCTAATGTAGATTTATCTACTATAGAAATACAAAAAATGTCTAATTAATTTTATTATGTGATAATTCTTAAGTTGTTTACCCAAGAGGGTGCATAGAGATGAAAACAATAATGTTATGACTCGAATCCAAATCTAATGTAGTGAATATGAAAATGTAATCTTTTTCAATTTGATGAATACTAACTACAATAAGAAGTGAGAGTTTTCAAGAAAATAAATAAGTGTAACATTCAAAGAAAGAAACATCCACTACTCTTTGAATGAAAAATAAAAGAAATGTAGGATACACAAACTTACTTTGCTTTAAAATGAAAGCTAAAAATACTTCACCGATGAAGTACAATACAATTTTTTTCATTAAAACATATATATATATATATGTTATGGAAAGGAATAAGAAATATTTTCCTAAAACACTCCAACAAACAAATATTTGACAAAGTAATTCCAATGTAGAAGAACATTGTAAATACTTCAATCAACAAATAAAACTAATTATGTCAAAGGAATGAAAATGGAAAAACCTCATAAAATCAAAATATTTTCCACAATGAGATAGAAAAACAAAACCAAAACTAAAAACATTGACTTACAACATGTTGATAACATACTCAGAATCCACAGTAATTAGGAGATCCAAGATCACACGAAGAAAACTATGTGAAAATTCTAATTTTTCTACAATTGGAGCACATATCCAATACAAATCAGTGTGATGAATAAGGATACTCATAGATTTTATCCATGAAAGTGCGATGTCATCGCACTCTCTCATAAAAAGGTGTAACAAGCATAAAATCTCAAGAAAAAAAAGGTTATAAAATATCTACAAGATATGGGTTTTTAGAATCAAGTAGGGTTTGTCAGAGACTCAGGAACAATTCAAATTAAGAAAACATGGAATAGTACTAAGGAACATCTCATTCGCCATTGGAGTCACCAATTTTGTTTAGCGGGCAAATAATTCTTGCAGACAAGAGTGATCTCCCTAGGTTAAGAAAGTAAACTCTAAACAAAACAATCAAATACATATAAGCATTCTCTAGGTTACCATTAAAACATAGATATAGTATTGGATGAATGGTTCATACCTTTTTCGAAATGCTTTTCCTTTTTTTTGTTTGCTATAGATTTGGATCTTATTCTTAGTGCTACAACAAATTATCTACCAAGACACAAAAATACAAATTATCAAAGCATGTGATACATAAATGATTTAACATAATCTATACAAGTGATTAAGGAATCTCATAACAATGAATGTGGAAAAGAAACATGCATATGTATTAAATAGAGAAAAGGAGATAGTTAAAACCAAGCCTTGATGTTGATGCCTTCCTCTGAATATCCCTCAAATCCAACCTTTCAATCAAAATTTTTAGTGAACACTTTAGTAGAGTAGAAGTATAGTTTCAAGAGCCAAAAGCTAACCCCTTTTCCTTTGAGTGAATTGTACTTATAGGCCAAGGATGGATGTTTGAGATCCACTTAGGTAGGGTGAGTTTCAAAATGGATGGGATGAGATCCATTATGGTAGGAATGAGATCCAAGATAGGAGGAATGTGAGCCAAATCCCCACCATTTGAAGTAAATACAATTATGAGACTTCTAGACTTGAAGCTTTGTAACCTTTTTATTTTTTACCCATGTTAAAAGATCCTCACACTTTTAATGAAGAAAAGTTACAACAACATTGCAACACATATATTAGGTAAGGTGTGACATCACAAGTTGTAATACTAGTACTTGCGAGGATCTCCAAAAGTAAGGATTTTAATTTTTGTAATCCAATATTCTTATACTTCATGGAGAGTTGTTTCTTCAACCTTTCTCCGGGATTGACAACAATATTTCTTTGGATGACGAAATATCTAGATTTGGTATTATTTGCATGGATGTGAGAAATAAATGTGTAACATGATCTTTATTTTTATTCCTTCCTAGATTCCTTTACCTTTTGAACCTCCTTTAATTCATCTTGGTGTTTTGGGATGAGGTCCTCATTTATAAATATTCATATCCATTTTAGGCATGTATATTTACTAAGTATGATCTGAATTTAAGCAAGAACGCAAAAAATTACAAATATAACCATAAATACAAAGATGCAGCAGAAATAATGCTTAATTTCATTAATATCAAATACTGAAATATTCTTACAAATAGAATGAAAATAAGACTAGCTTAGGCGATGATAGCTTATCTCTGAGAAGAGATGTGGTGGCTACATGCCTCTGAACTATGTTGTAATGAGACTCGAGGGCCTATTTATTATTGAAAAACATGAGAAAATCCTAAACAACCAAAATCCTAACCCCAGGAGATGTAACGCCAAGATTTTATGGGCCCCGTTGGGCTTAGTTGGGCAACCAACTTCAAGGGGTCATAACTTGGTCATATTATCTCTATTTGGCGTGTACAATACCTTGTTGGAAAGGTCTCTCCAAGTACTACAAGATTTGTCATAGGCCCTTGCCTCTGCCTATAGGCCTATAACGGACCTCAAAAAAATGTCGTTTAGGGGGGTCAAAACTACTCTAGAAGTTTAGGACCTGAAAAGATACTAAAAATAATAAATGCTGAAATAAAAAAGTAAACAAATGAAACTGACTGGAGGTCTAGGTGGGATAGGTGGTGTTGAGCCTCAAACCTGCACTCATTTACCCATCCTCCCAACAGCCTTTTCCTACTCATTTCCTTCTTTTTTCATCATTTCCTTCATCAACTTGTTCAATTCATTGCATTATAGTACTTTTTAACATGATTTGCTAATTGTGCTAATGATTGACTGTTGGTTTAGATTTTTGGTTCAAGTGCTGCAATTCCGCAGCTGATACAAGGTTTCCGCAGCCGATCTCTAATTCCGCAGCCAATCCCAGATTCCGCAGCCATTTTCTTGTTTGCTATGATCCAAGTGTCCTCCAGAGGAAAGAGCCACATGGGCAAGTTTGTATGACTGTGTACATGGTGTGTGTGCTGTCAGCTCAGCCAAACTGGCCGTCTACACCCTTGGTCAACGTGGAGGTAACTCTAGTCAAACGGCAAGGCTGCAAACGGTGGCACGACTCTGTGTGTTCAAGTGGAGCACGAAAGTCACAGCTGACCTCTTCTTTAGCCACAAAGATTGCAGGGGACAAGAATCCAACAACGGATTTATCAACCATGATGACCGTTTCCTAAATCCGTGCACGGTGCTGCTGAACGTGTCTTTTGCCTAGTTGTTAGTTAGCTTAGTTTACGCACAGAACAGTTTGTGTTCTTGCTATAAATAAAGTGTTTCTACACGCTGATTAGTTAGTTTTTGGAAGTTAATCTTTTGCTTTTGTAAACTCTGTTTAAAGACTCTTTTATATAGCGTTTACGCTCTCTACTGTATTTTGTTATGTGCTGATTTAATACCAAGAAGACAGTTCTGTTCTTACCTGCGTAGCTGATCTTTTTAATTGGTTGAAGTGGATGGAGGGCCCCTGTCTCCTACAACCATTATACAGTAGCTTTTAAATTTCTTTCCTGCATTCCTTTTTCTCTAATTTACCATGTATATTAATGTACAGTTTGAATCATGCTGCTTTATGTTTCTGTACTTTTCATGACTGATCAGTGTGTGTTTTTTACAGCTTTGTTAGGAGCCTGGGATAGTGTGCTTTTCCTTCTTTCTAACACTAGTGGCATCTGAAGTTGTCTTATCTAAACTGCTGACTTTCGCTTTGATTTTCATTAGTTTCCTTGCTTAGTTAGTTTCCTTGCCTAGTTTACTTTATAAAGTTTTGTCAAGTTGCTAATCTCTTAATGGTTCTTTTATCATAACTCACTAACTTTTATGGGACCAAAACATTATCTAACTGCAGCTTGATTTATTTAGTTTTAGACTCATATTGTTAATTCATTCCTAACTCTTCTTTTTCACATGATCAATTCAGCTAAAGGCAAAATGTTAAGGGAGAATTAAGTAGTGTGATTTGTCACTTAATTTTTGGATAGCTAGAGTAGTGTTTTTTCTTTCAGTAGAGTTAATGTAAATATCATTTTCATTTCTATCAGTAGTAAAGGTATTGGACTAGTGCCATTAGTCT
>APFE030030584.1:0-36456 GCA_000404065.3 Pinus taeda | reverse complement strand
GAATGAATCATCACATTCATTAGAAAAAATTAAAGGAACATCTTTCGATAGAATATCTTTGATTGTAAATGTGATGCTAGAATAATGTCGAACGAATTTTCTATAATATCCAACATGAACTAAACATATATTTCTTTACTTTGATTTACAAGAGGCTTAAAATCTAGGATTAATTTAATTTTCACCATATCTACTTTTATCCCTTCCTTTGAAACTGCATGGCCCAACAATATTCTACTAGGTGTTGCCAATATATATTTTTTTATATTCAAGGATAGATGTATTTGATGAAATTTCTCAAGCATCAATCTTAGCCATTGAATATGATGTTTTAGTAATGTGTACACCATCAAATTATAGAATTAACTACCACTTGAAAGTTAAAACATCCTCAGTGAAATACCAAGGCTCACCAATTACAACTCATTTTCTGGAGTTGGCATCAAATTCAATAGAATGTTTCTTAGTAAAGAGGGTGTGGGATCCCCAAAACTATCTTCTCTTTTAATAGTGTCTAAGCATCCTCCTCTAAAAAGGTGACTTAACTCATACATCATTTTACTAAGATCATACATCTAGGGGGCTATCCTAGGGATTATATATATATAAAAAAATAGTCTTCTATCTAAACAAGACCATGGATGCTCACTTATTGAGAAGACTTCTAGTAATCTTCAAATTATCCATTCATGTACGTCATTCAGTTCAATAGATTTACCTAGAGTTGGGCACAATTCCTTTAAATTCCTCTTGATATATTTCCATTTATTTCTTGGGGTGTAACCAATACTTGTATTGAATGAAGGACTTGGAGAGGCACAAAGAATTCCACCGGTAAGAATATCCAATGTGAGAAAACTACATATAAAATTGGTATGTAGGTAAATGGTAGAGAAAAATGTAAAAGATATATAAGGGAGTAAAGAGCATGAGAATGTGAGGAGACAAATATAAGGACCTCTAGAGTGGATATTAGAGAATGTGAATCGGTAATAGATATGGATGTTAAATAGGGACAAAAGATGTTAAGCGAGACAAAATCCAAGGAGGGGTCCATGTTGAAGGGAGTGGTAGCCTTTCAAAGAAAATTTTTCTTATCAACCAAAACCTATATGATTTTCCCCTTGGGAAAAGTCTCGAAACTTAAAATATCAAATGGAACCATGGATGTCAAGTTCCCTATAGGATATTTGCAGGGGGAACGTGCCTGCATTGTTAGAGAAGTATGAGGCGACCTCCAAATTTGAATCCCCTCAAGGGGGTCAACTGAATAATCACCTACACCCTCTAACATAATACAAGTTTCAATATGTGATGGTATAAACCTTGAGATATAGGAGACAAATGGTGTAATACTTTCGATCTTCTGGCCCTAAAACCCGTATCATATCGAAAACCCTTGAGCTCGAAAAAAAAAACATTTAGATTTAGTCTTTGATTAATATATAGTTATGAGAAAATTTGTAACTATTTTTATTGGCACACTCTTACTAATTAACTAAATTACTCTTTTGATACAACAAGAATAGTCCTACTGAAGACACGATGGAGGCGATTCAAGGGTTTAGGGTTTCAGCTGGTCCGATTTGCGCAGACGCAGGCCCCAAAGACTCGTTCGGATTTGGATCGACCAGAAGCCTGACCGCAGGATTCCCAACAAATGCTACTTCCCTCTGGCATAGGGCTAGATCCGCTGACGGCAAGAACCCTCATGACTCGAACCACAGGAAACAGAGGCTGGAGCATCCATTCGTTGTCTGGACGTAGATCTGTCTTGATACGCTCCCTCTCACAACCGCTCTGCTCAAGACTGGCAGATCCGCCTCCGATTACCATCAACAGAGGCGTATGACAGATCCCAGACCCCATTTTGATCTACTGGGGATCCGATTTGCTGATCTAGGGCCGTTTTTACAAGGCATGGTCGAAGACAAGGTACGGGGTGAGAGTATGGACCTGTACCCTTGGTATCTTGAGTTTTCTCTGCTTTCTTCAGTACAAACTAGGGCCTTTACCATCTCGAAGCATCACTCCAACAAAGGGCTTGTAGGCTGCGACCTACAAACGAGAAATAGCTCCCTCAGGAACCCCGATCTGGGAAACGACTCATCAGATTGGGTCGAATACTGCAGAATAGGAGTGGATCTATCAAATCCGGTCAGATCCAGACAGAAGCAAAACAGAACTCTATCAGATCCAGAACACAAAGCAGACACAGCGGATCTGAAGAAAATTTTTATCAGATCAACAGAAGGCAGACACGTTTGTGTGCAGATCTGGGACCGGATGAGTGTATTGGAGCTAAAAAAAGAGATCCAGGACAAAATAGGGACTCCAGTTGCATTACAAATCCTAATATTTTCTGGGCACTGCTTGCAGGATCAACATACACTCCAACATTACAGGGTGGAAAAGGACTCAACTATTACCCTCAATCACCGACTACGAGGCGGATCTAAGGGAGATACCTCAAATCCTACAGGTACCTACCAAGATGCAGCCAAAGGGAAAGAACCTCGAAAGGGGAAAGAAGCTACAACTGATAATGCACCCCCAGGGCAGTACATTGTGGATCAAGTGCCAGAAAATCTATCCATCTCGCTGGATTTACCAGAGGTAAAATACATATTCTCAGATCTACAGAAAAACGCTGTTATTTGTAGATTTAACGGCTTCTGGCCTAGAACCGATGCTTTGTACCAATGGATCTACACGATTTGGACAAAAAATTGTCAAATAAAACTATGCTCCAAGGGTTTTTTCATAGTAACCTTTCTCGTAGAAGAAGAAAAGGAGAAAATCCTCAATGAAGGGCCATGGTTCTGGGGAAGTGCGGGATTGTTCATTACCCCATGGTTCCCAGAGTTTGATGCCAATACTATGGTGGTATCAAGGATGCCAGTATGGGTAAGGTTGCATAATCTTCTGATACATTTTTGGCACTACAAAGCCTTATTAGCTATAGGGAATGCCCTTGGAAGAATGTTAAAGATTGCATTACAGAGACACATAAAAGGAATCTTTAATTTTTCCAGGATATGTGTCGAGGTAGATCTTAGCCAAGGACTACCTGAAAGCATCATTCTAAATTTCAACAATTCATAGTGGAAACAAACCCTAGACTATGAGAATACAACATTCAGATGCAGGGGATGTCAACAAATAGGTCATCTGTTCAGTGCATGCAAAAGTCAAAACAAGAGCAAGCCTCACCAAAGGAAGCCAAAAGGATGGCAGAACATAGATGACGTCGTAAAGAAGAGAGCAGCAGAAATGAAAGCCTCATCGAGGAAAAAAGATGAAGAAACAGAAGCAGAAGAGGATGATATCACTATAGAGGAAGATGAAACAGGGAACCAGGAGGAAAATACAACAGACAACAAGACTTCACAGGTTCAGATGACAAGCGTGGACCAAAGCATGGGAGGCACCAAACGGTATCATCACTCAGACACTTCAGACTCAGACAAAGAAACAGGCCCTCAGAATGCTGAAACACAGTTAGTCATGGCCTCGATCGAGCCCACTCAAGGAGAGTGGCGTAAGGTCGAAAAGAAGAAGGGGAGAAAAACTTGAAAAATGGATTTTTTTTTATTCCTTTTTTAGTTTCTCTTCTCTTCTCTGTTCTTATTCTTTGTGCGCGATTGTGTGGGGTGCGAAAGCACTCGAGCCCAGGTGGCAACTTACGGAATGCTTCATTGCATGTGCTAGTGTAACTTTTCATTAAATTTTTTAATAAAAGGTTACCGTTATTTTCCTTGGAAAAAAAAAACTAAATTACTCTTTTGGAAATCTTGAAACATGGTTGTGAGCAGGACTGTGGTTTATTTTTACTTGAATTGCACTTTGAATGCATAAATTGATTTACTACCCTAAAAATCCTATCAAACACTTTACATGTTAAACAACTTAAACATATGATTCTTAGGTATATCTATTGGATTTTGGCTACAATTGAATAGAAAATGTGCCTTTAAATGGGCCACTTCATTTATTTATTACATTATACATATTTTATTAGTGTTTTCTAATTAACTAATGAAATGGTTTTTTTTTTTACGAAATATGGAAATACAAATTCAAGCAAGATTATTATTTCTTGTTATTTAAAATGCAACATTGAATGCATAAATGGATTAAACACCGTAAAAAATTATGAGGTACTCCAGCTTTACAAATTATATATTCTAAACTTATGATTCCTAGAAACCTCTACTATATTGTGGGTAAAATCAACAAGAAAAAATGATCAAGAAATTACCATTTAGTTTACTAGCTAGACTACATATATCTATTCATTATAATTTTATTAATTTATATATAGTTATAAAACATATAATGGTCTCTTTAATCACAAACAAACAAATAATAACTATAATTTAATCCAATGTTTTATAGATGAAAATAAAAATATTAATATAATAGAAAAGCTAATATTAATTTTTTATTTCAAAATTTATAATTTATATAATTTATTTATTTAAAATATAATAACTTAAATATTTAAAAAGGTGTAGTCAAACTTATTGGCACAATGGTATTTTTCACTGCAATTCAATAATACAATTTCAAATAAAATATTCTTATTCTTTTTATTTAAAATACATCTTTGAGTGTATAAATTGATTCGACAATTGATTCCACCTTTGAAAAACCTTTTAAAACACTCAAATTCTATAAATTAAAATACATAAACTCTAAGTTTAAAAAAAAAACTCTCCCACCTTTTAATTGAAATTAATTAGAAAAAATATCGTAGAAAAAGATAATTTAACTTATTAATTAAATTAAGTGTTAAACCGAGAATCTTAAAAATACTAAAAAAAAAAGGATTAAACTTACCCATTTTTAAACCTCATTTATATAGCCTATTCATCCATTACTCCTTATGGAAAGTTTAAGATATAACTAAATAAAAAGTTAAAATAATTTATATTTATAAATTGTTTTATTTATTATAAAAATTAATATATTATTATAAAAATTAATATATTATTATTAATTATTAATAAATTATTTAAATACCGTTATGATTTATAGAATAATTAAACTAAAAGTTTTCCATTACATTTTAAATCTAAAAAATCACTAGCGTTTAATATCAATATTTTAGCTTTGAATATTATATTAGTATTCAAAATCCATGTTCCAATGCCCTCCCAAGTGTCACGATACTAAATATTTTATGTTTTAGAGTTAAAATATTTAAAGTTTATAATAGAAATGGGATAAAATTATTTTAGTCCAATTAAATTATATTTTATTTTATCATAGAAAATTTTGAGACGTTTAGATTGTTGAAATTTTATAAATTAAATTAGAGGGTTCAACAAATTTTTACATGATGGATGCATTTGATGGAAAATATGTTTTAAAAACTCTCAAAAGACAAAGTTTTCAAAATATAAAACAATTAAACTACAATGTTATAATGATCCATACTTTTACATAATGACATTTAAGCTTCCATGCCTTAAATATATAGAAATCTTTCCATATATAGAATATCATGAATATGTTATCAAAATAGTTTGGACATTAACTTTTCAAACATCTCACACACACACACATATATATATATAGGTAATGTGAGTCCAGAGACATGAGTAATTAACGGTGGCCATTTAAGTTCTAGGGCACACCAGCCCTTAGCATGACTAAATTTTTGTTAATAAAAATGACAATTTCATGACAAAATATCTTAACGGAACACTACACCTTGTCATTATATATTCTAAACTTCCTAGGCTTATAATTAATTTTATGTTATAATTAAAAAACTATAAATTTCCAAAAATTAAAATTTTATTTTTCTAAATTTATATTCAAAAAAATATTAATTATAAAATTCTTAATATGTAAATAATAAAAATTTATTGATGATAGAAATTTTTAAATTACATTTTAGGCCTTATTATTCCCCTTTATTAATTTCTATATATATATATATATATATATATATATATATATATATATATATAACATTGAATTCAACGTTTAAATTATATGTTTTGAATGGCCTCCTAAATTAGTTTTTAACATTTTATTACCATGCTTCAACATAATTTGAAAAATATCTATATTAGCTCTCAATTATAATTTTATTTTTACTTGTATCATAAACATTGTGGTAAATAAAAATAGATAATATACTTTTAAATATATTAATAAAAATTACAATTTATTAATTATTAATTAAATATTAATAATAAAGTGAAAATATTATAGTAGTTTATATGTTAAAATTGCATAGAAAATTACTACTAAAAACTAGAAATTTCAAAGCGATGAACTAGTAGGGTGAACAAAGGACCAAAATGCCTAAGGTAATCAAGTGAAAATGTTGTCGGCTGAATTTGTTTATTAAGAATAATGTTATTATGACTCAATCCAAGTGGAATCAACTAGAAATAGCTTCATGAACACGTGCTAAAATTGAGGAAAATATTACTACTATTTTGCTACATGATATTTATAGAAGTCCCAAAATTGTGAACTAGTAAACTAATCTAAGTAGCTAAATGATGAATATGATTTTGAAATGTTGTTCTAAAGATGTATATGTTGGCTTGATGTGCCTTGACCCATGTTCAACATTAATTATCCAAGCAAATCCCTTCACTACTAGCCCTTTCGGCATCAATCCGCATAGCGTGGACTGAAGTCTCACCAGAAGCAGTATGGGGGGATGTAGGGATCAAGTTTCTACAACCTGAGATGGTAGTGATGTCACTTTATGTTGTAACTCTTACTTCATGCACATCTATAAGATTTTCAGGGCTTATCGATATACTTTTATGATTCATCTTTGAGACCTTCGCGAAGGTCTACGGTCATCCTTCACGTACCCTAAGGCAAGTTAGACACTTATGCACCTCTGTGATTTCTCTTACTATTGTATTTAGCCAAATTAGCTTAAGTAGTGGATAACTTCACCATACATTACGATTATCTACGTGCAAACATATATTCTCACTTGTGTTCATATAACAAACTAAAACACATAGATTCACGCATCAATATAACATTAAATCATAAACCCAGTATTCAACATAACATAATTGCTTGCATTCATAACAGAAGTAAAATAGCTCATACACAAGTAATTCCAGAATAATTCTCTTCATTGATGTTGAGATCTCCTTTACACACTCTAACTACCATATGCACATAGTTGTAGGGGTCCACACACTCAGCTGCAGAATTCTACCTTAGGCCTCTTCGCACACAACTACAAAGCCTCTATCCTAAGATTCTTTACTCTTAGCTCTTACAGACCCATTCCCTTCATCAAAATCAAATATGAACTAAAGATTTCCTTAGACTCTTCTAAGACTTCCCTTTTTATACAATGTCATGGTCCCCAGACCAAGGGTGGGTCTCATAAAGCTTATGCAAGTTACTGACCTTAGGGGACCTGCTCCTAATAGACCCCCAACACAAATCTAGTGGCTCACCCCTGACCCACTCTGTTGGCATAGAGATCATGTCACAAAGGCCTCCCATCTCAACCTGTACTACTACAACCACAACGGTACACTACGTGACTTCCTGCTTAACCTGCTCGACCAGCTACTCCGTCGTTAGTCCTGTGCTATTTGCTTATATTTTCTGCTATGTTGCTTGCATACTGGCCAATTTTTCTTTGATGGAGGCCTTGAGCACGTAAGGTTCATATAGACAAGGCCCCAATCTAGCCTTCAGTATTTCCTCCTTGCACTGTGCTACGTCTACCTATTCCTTTAGTGCATGCGCTTCTCCAGCTTCGCCAACCTCTATGTGATGGTGATGGTGCACATCACTTTGACCTCATCATATCTCTGTTGTAGTTCCCTTAATTTTGTTTCTAGCCATTGTATCTTGGGATCTTCCTACAGGATGGTAACTATTTTGAGTGACTGCTGCAAGAGCGAAGTGCACTCCTTCACTGTGGCATCTACTGCAGCAGCTTCATCCTTGACAGCTGCCTCACACTGCTCTCTGACTTCTGGTCGAGTCGATGTTTCGGCTCTCAACCCGAGCTCCATGATCTTAAGGTTCATCTCAAACTGAACCTTAGCCAACTTCGTCCTTGCATCAATCACTCTTGCAGTGAGCATGTGAATTCTTGCATCGACTCGTGCATCTTATGGGATATTTAGCTCTGTAACGGTTCTCAACCGTCAGTTATTGTGGTTGTGGTGCCCTCATTCTTCTCTATGATATTCTTAAGGAGATCAAGTGTGGACATCTTGTCAAGAAACATTTGGGCATTGTTAACCTTCTGCTTGATCTATGAGGATCTTGTCAGATCAGTTACACAGGTTCAGTTTCATCGTCAGCATTCAGTCCGGTGTCATTCAATTTCGACAGTGTTGTTTATGGTTCAGATTGCTCCAGTGATGTCAATGGTTTTCATGGTGATATGGTTTGGAATTTGATTATTGACATGTTGGTTGTCGTCAGTTCCGCAAGAATTTGGTTGTCAACATGGGGTTGTCATCTTCCTTCATAGGATTGTGTTGTCAACATGTTGGTTCTCATTAGTTCTACCTTTCAGAGTTCAGTTTTTGTCATCACGTGATGTTTGTCGCATATGTCACTTTTTGACAACTTGGTGTAAATGGGTTTTTTTAGCACAAAAGGATTTAAGAACTAAAATCTGAAACTATGTTAAACCTTAACCTATACCTAAATCAAACATTACAAATGAAATGCATTTTAGAATTCATTAACCCTAAGTGTTAAACCCTAACCATACATTAAATACCATAAATCTATTGTAAAAAACATTACAATAGAAATCGAAGACCATTACCCTAAGTCCTAAAACCCTCTCGGGCTATTTGAATTATATTGACATCATTGTAAAACATTACTAAACTATTATAATAGTTATAACTGCGGGGAAGACCGTCTTAGAGACTATAGTAATGTGATCATTGTGTAAGCCAAAGGGGTTAACACTCGGAGTTAACTGCATTGGGGTCTAACCGTAGTTGGCATGTGACCAGAGGGAATAAACTATTGGGCTTGGATTTAACCATAGCGTGACTGCATATGTGTTTTCGCATGTGAACGGAGGATAACCATCAGGGTTACATGTTACAGTTAACCGTAACCACCTCACGATAGGCATGTGAACATAGCGAAGCGTAACATTAACATCTCAGCGATAGTCAGCAGACCAGAACTGATGCCTAGATAACTGCGTTGGACTTATACGTGTTCACATGGAAGATTGCAACTTACAGGATTGAATTACAAGGTGGCAGCATCTGACAGGACCACAACCAAACCTCCTATTCACATGCGGGTGGTCAACCTCCTCCGTCTGGTCAGTGAGCCATCAATGGTTTTTTTTAAAATAAAGTTTATTTTTGGGTTTTTGTTGTAGTTTTGGTGCAAACTAATGCGATGACCATGTGACTAGGCATTAAGGTGTTGCCTAGTGATTCGAACAAGACCATCATCTTGAATTCATGCCAATCGTAGCTTAGAAGCCCTCAAATTTATCTGCAAACCTTTAAATGCACCTTTTTGTGCATGAGGAAGATATTGGTGATTTTGAGTTTTAGAGTGTAGATTCTGGAGGATATAGTCGATTTCTTTTTTAGTGTAATAGGGGCATCGGGCGTTGGAATTTGAAATTGAGGCAGGCTTTGGAAAGATGGTTTAGAGAGATTTCTAAAGACATTGATTAGAAGTACCTGTGTGCACATCAAGATTGGTAAAATTGCTTTGTAATCAACCTCTTTGGTTTCAATCCTAATAAGGCGGTTGCCCACCTTGAAAGTAGACCCGGAGATGTAGTCCATCAGGGATGGACTCCATAATCAATATTTTTGTCTGGTATCATTGTGTATTTGTTGTTTTCACTTATGTTTTGCTTCTTACTTATGTTTTATTAGTTGTCCTAAATTCTTTCTTCTCAAGCAATTCTCATAGATTCAACACTTTAAGTTAACATTCAATTCACTGATGGCATAATTGATTCTAATTCAGTTTTAACATATGATCATTTCAGATCATATAATTTGGTATTAGAGTAGGTTTTGTATGTAGAATTTTTATTGAATGTTAACTAGGTTGAAGTCCAAACGGGAAGGAAACCATGAGCAGATTGATCCAGAGATTTGAAAGTGAAGAGTCATTCATAAGTTGGCCATGGCAAGATCTGATCTAGGTGAAAATCTAGAAGCTAAGATGAGCGATGAATAGTTTGAGCAAGCATTCTTGACTATGCAGTAGATGTTGGGAGAAATCTATGAAGACAAGAAGGTGAGAGATGAAACTTCTTCTTCAAGGACAAAGAAGAAGAACAAAGGTAAAGGCAAGGGTGATAAACTACCTTCACCTCCATCATCTCCATCATCATCATCTTCTTATTCTTCTTATTCCAGTGTAGAATATGAAACATAAAAGAAACCTAAGAAAACATCTCTTTTGAAACTTGATGTAAAATTTGAATTACCTAATTATGATGGCAAAATCAATCGTGAAAAGCTAGATAATTGGATTAAGTAGTTAGAAATGTATTGTCGTATTCAGAAAATTTTTGACGATAAAACGAAAATTTAGTTAGCTACACATAGAATGGGGGGAACAACTTTAATCTAGTGGGAAATTAAAACTTAGATAGATGTAAAGCAAAAAGGAAAAATCATCTATTCATGTTCTAAATTTTTAAAAGCTCTTAGGAAATAATTCTATCCTTTAAGATACATGAAACAAGTTTTTATTGATTGGCAGCACTTGAGGCAAGGTAAAGGGTAGAGTGTTCAGGAGTTTACTTAGGAGTATAGAAAGAAAGAATTGGTGCTTGGTATTTCAATGGATACATGTGAAACATTACTAAAATACGTCGGCAATTTACATTCATATTTGCAACATACATTATTGATGTTTAATCCTGGTGATTTTGATGAAGTGTGTGTTCACGCCATACATATTGAATCAGGTGGAAGGCCATTCAGGTCTTCACCGCAGTCATCCAAAGAGTTGGAAATCAAAGACTGCAATGGTAGTAAAGGGAAGAACAATTTAAAGAGAAAGAAATCAGGCATAGCTCAGAAGGAAAGACCTCATTGTTCTCATTGTGAGAATCAGTCATGAGGAATCTAAGTGTTGGAAACTTAATCCAGAACTTAAGCCCAAAAAGTTCCTTAAGGAGAAGAATGAAAAGAATGCAATAGTAGCAATCCAGCAAGATCTAGGTTCAAATTTAGGTGGTGAAAGAAGGATAACTGCCATGGTCATGATGGGTAAAACTTTTGACACTGGTTCAAGTTCAAGTACTATTGCATTTTCATCAAACAAAAGACCTTCAAATGAGGATAAAAGAGTTGAATTATTTAACATAATGATAACTTCTAAGTACACAAAGATAGTTACAATGTTTGATAATAGATCACAGGCCAATCTAATATTTGAATATTTAGTTAAGTGTTTGTGTTTGGAAACACAGAACCATCCAAAACCTTACCCATTAGGATGGCTAAATAAATCCACTTACATAAAAGTCACAAAATAGTGTCGATTAAGATTTTCCATTACAGCTATTTACATTGATGAAGTGCAATTAGATGTGATTCCAGTAGACTTATGTGGAGTTGTCTTAGGGAGTTCTTATCTTTATGATCATGATGTAGTATTTTACAGGAGAGAACATAAATATCATCTTAATAAAGATGGCATTGAATTTATTATCAAAGAACATGAAAACAAAAATCACTTGAATTTAGTTAATGCTAATTAGATGAAGTGATTAATAAGTTCAAATAAGAGATTCGTAATCATGTGTGTAAAGGAAAAACATAAGAATCAACATGATGCTTGTTCAAGTTATGAGGCTTAGCTTAAATATATGTGATCAAAGAGGTAGAAAATTTTCCATTTCTATTTAAAGAAACGAAACATCTTACTCATAAGTAGAGAATACAACATGAATTACAATTGATGCCTAAAGCTCCTTTCCCTAATGTGAGAATGAATCAATTCAGACCAAGTTTGGAAGTTAACAGTTACAGGGATGCAGGTCAGCATTGGGGAAAGTCAGTGTTCAATTTCTCTTATATTGTGTCACTATTTCATGTTTTGAATAGTTTGGAAGCCTCTTTTCATGTGCAGAGGAAGCTCATTTGTTTTCATATCAAAGCCTTTTCTAAAGCATTGTCAAAATATCCACAACAGCCAAGAGAAACTTATGCATCAGGGGAAGGTAATAATCAATGGAAACATCATTTAATAAATCAAGAAACAATGATTCCAACAAATCAACATCCATTTCAATACTTTCAAAATCAAACTAAGTTGCAGTAGTTTCCATATTACAGTTTGATGGGTCTAATGCAACAAGTTCACTTAGTAATCAGGAAGAAGGAAAGTATGCCAAGTCAAGTAGTTGGTTTGAAGACAAAAAATCCTTTGATTGTCTTTGCCATTCCGCAATATAGATTTTTAATACATGTCCATGGTATTGAACAATATCCTCTAGAGACGATTTTCAAAGATGCTTATGAATCACTAACTCGTGATATTTCTTGGAAATAAATAAATTGCCATCTTCATAATAGGGTGTTTTACCATCATTGCAAGTTGTTCATACTGCAGATAGATGGAACAGGTCAAGGATTCAAAATGTGCCATGGTCAGCATCATCAGGGTCATCACTAGCATGTGATTGATCAAACGTATTGGTACATCATTAGGACAAGGTGGAAAGTGAGGGAGCTCTACCCTCATCGACTATTTGTTTAAGTCAAACTTTTGTGGTCCAAAAGCTTTCAAGTGGAGAAGACTAATCGAGGAGGATTTTCTTAAATCAGTTACACAGGTTCAATTTTTTCATTAGCATTCAGTCTAGTGTCGTTTAGTTTTGCCAGTGTTATTTATGGTTCAGGTGATGTCAATGGTTTTCATGGTGATATAGTTTGGATTTTGGTTTTTGACATGTTGGTTGTCATTAGTTCTTCCAGAATTGGGTCGTCGACATGGGGTTGTCATCCACCTTCACCTGATTTAGTCGTTGAAACCTTGGTTGTCATCAGTTCCACCTTTGAGAGTTTGGATTTCATCATCACATGACATTTGTTGCAAATATCACTTTGTGACAATTTCATGTAAATGGGTTTTTTTTAGCACAAAATGATTTAAGAACTAAAATTTGAAAACATGCTAAACCTTAACCTATATCTAAATCAAACATTACAAATCAAATGTATTTCAGAAGGAATTAACCCTAAGTGTTAAACCCTAACCATACATTAAATACCATAAATCTATTGTAAAAAACATTACAATACAAATCAAAGACCATTACCCTAAGTCCTAAAACCCTCTCGAGCTATTGGAATTACATTGAAATCATTGTAAAACATTACAAAACTATTATAACAATCATAAATAGGGAGAAGACCATCTCAGAGGCTATGGTAATGTGATCAGTGTGTAAGTCGTCGGGGTTATTTCTTGGAGTTAATTGCATCAGGGTCTAAAATGTGGTTGGCATGTGAGCAGAGGAAATAAACCACTGGGCTTGAAGTTAACCATAGTGTGACTGTAGATGTGTGTTTGTATGTGAATGGAGGATAACCATCAGGGTTACATGTTACAGTTAATCGTAATTGTCTTGGGATATCCATGTAAACAGAGCAGAGGGTAACTATAGTATCTCATCTATAGTCAGCAGAGTGGAACAACCACCCGGATAACCATGTCAGAGTTATATGAGTTCACATGGAAGACTGCAACTATCGAGATTGATTTGCAATGTGGTAGCTTGTGACGCATCCGAACCACCTATTCACATGTGGGCAGTCAACGTCCTCCACCAAGTCAGTAAGTCGTCAACGGTTTGTTTTAATATGAAGTTTATTTGTGGGTTTTGTTGCAGTTTTGGTGAAAAACTATTGCAATGACCATTTGACTAGGCACTAAGGTGTTCCCTAGTAATTCGACTGAGACCATCATGCTGCATTCATGCCAATCTTGGGTAAAAATCCCTCAAATGTATCTACAAACCTTTAAATGCACCTTTATGTTCATGAGGAAGATATTGGTGATTTTGGGTTTTAGAGTGCAGATTCTAGAGGATATAGTCGATTTTGTTTTTAGTGTAATAGGGGCATCGAGTGTCCGAATTGGAAACTGAGACATGCATTGGAAAACCGGTTCAGAGTGGTTTTTGAAGAAAATGACCAAAATTTCTTGTGTGCACATCAAAATTGGTCCTATTGTTGTGTAATCGACCTCTTCAGTTCCAATCGTAATAAAGCAGTCACCCATATTGAAAGCAGACCCGGATACATAGTCCATCAGGGATGAATGCCGTAATCAATATTGTTGTCTGATATTGTCATGTATTTGCTATTTTTACTTCTGTTTTGCATCTTACTTGTGTTTTATTAGTTGTTGTAAAGTATTTCTTCTCATGTAGTTCTCCGAGTTTCAACACTTTAAGTTAACATTCAATTCATTGATGGCAAAATCAATTCTACTTTAGTTTTAACATATGATCATTTCAAATCACTGCTCGTTGAGCACATTTAGCCAAAACTATTCTCTAGCCCAAAGTTTCGTGATCACACTATTTTGTAGGGTGTAAAGGGCTTCACTTGCTAGCATAACCAAGTTCAACCCAACCTTCTTGAGAGCACTAACAGTGGCCTTGTCAGCTTCCACTCTTGTAGTCAATGCTTTGTCCAGTAGCACAACGGTCTCGGGATCCAAGGAGCGGACTATCTCTGCTACATTTTAGGTTCCAAGTGCCAAGTTAGTTGATGTCGCATTGTGCTATCCCACACTAGCCTATGCTTGAGTGGCCTAGACTTGCAATTCGCACAAACTTGTATGAATGGTGATGAGTGCTTGCTTCTATTGTTGCTTGAACTACTGCAGTAGCTCCATGGTCATATCTCTCACTGTGTGCTCAATATCATTCAGGTCACCTTTTGTCAAAGTGATCAGGTCAAGTGATGATTTTCTAGCCTTGGACTTCTTTTGTGGACCTAATTTTTCATCCTTGCTAGTGCGCTTAACCCGAAATGGAGTAGTCTCTTGGTCTACACCTCTGTGTCCTAACTGCTACTCTTCTTCCTCTGTCTATAGTGAAGCGGACTTATGACTTCTATGAGAGTCGTTCTCTTCCTCTTCTTCCTCATTTTTCACCTATTTCTTAGTAGCACGTTGTGCCTTAGATTTTTCTTCAGCTTCCCTTGTCCTCCTCTTAGTCAACTGCTACATCATCAGCCAAGCCTTTGCTTTCTTATGCTTCATGGTGAACTTACTAGACCTAGCTGACAAGTTAGAAATTGTGCACCACTATGATGGCCAACTCTCCAGGACTGCTGTGATTTCATCATCCGCTTCCTAGTATGGAAGATTAATACCATTTTTTCTCGGGGTCCTTCCACACTCGGATGGAGACAATGGAAATTCAATTTGAATTCCACATATCCTGACAACGGCTTAAAGAAAGTTTGGGATATCCTTGGCTTGCAGCTGAACGCAGCGTGGATGCATGCCTCTATCAACACCCAAAATATTTTAGCTTCCTTGACCCTCGGGGAATTCTTAGTGGCCCACAATGAATAAAATTTGCTGCTTCAGGTAGATCTAATGTGACCAAATGAAATTGGCTCTCCTCCAATAATTCCCACATAGTTAGCATGATTGAGAGTAAGAGCCAGGAATAATGGAAGTTCTTACTCTCAACTTGTGCTTCTTTGTAGTTCGCGAGGTAATCACCTCAGAGGTAGTGCGTCGAATTAAATTATATGCCCTCCATGCACTGCGCCGCTAACGACACAACAAGTGTCGGCACTTCATCAACATGACACTTCCTCATTATTCTCCCAGCCAAAATCTGGGCATCGACCTTATCCACGGGGTTGGTTATGCTGGAAATTAAGTATTCAAATGGTTTCTTGGTGAGCTTGAATTTGTCCTTCATTCTTATGGCGAGCTTGTGCTCACCTGTCTTTCTGCCAATTGCCATGGCCAGATTCAACCCTAAATGTGGTAACAACGTGACCCTATGGATCAACATATCTGTCACGGGTATCGGTTCTCCCAACTATAGGCACCCATTTTTTACTAAGCATAGCAGTTGTTTGATCACCATCAGTGTTATGGGAACGCGGTGGTAATGTGGCACCCATACCTTGTCCACCCCCTTTATCCATTGTCATGGCACCAATGCAGTCATACTGGAATCCTTATAAAACACACGGTTCATAATGGTATCAGTCACCATGTGGGAGCATCGCTTTGTGTCCAGCAAGTCCCAATCCTCCAACTTAATACTAAGAATGTGCACTAAGCGCAAACCTTGAAACATGATTTGGTCTAGTAGTAATGGGGTATTTAGTAGAAATTTTCCCATATCCAGGTCCTTCGGGACATTCACCTTTCCATGGCAGGGAGGGATGTATTAGGGAAACTTTAAGATAGGGTTTATGCCCTCTATGTCAGTGTCGTCTCGGCCCATATCCACATCTTTGGTGCCCTCCCCAGATTATAAGTCTACCACCTTACCTTTCTCCTGTGCCATGGACTTTTCCTTCTTCTAGTGTTTCCTTAGCGACTCATGCACCAAATATGGTTCTTTTGGCTTATCCTTCTTTGTCTTCAAACCCTCTTTGGGCAACATAGGCCTTGACCTAGGTGACCTCTATGATTTGGCACTTTTGCTAGCATTTCCACACTCACAACCTTCAAGGCAGCTTCCTCAGAGGCCATCGATCTATGAACAATTGTAGTTTCCATGGGTGCCAACATGAATCCAGTCATTAGCTCCTAGATTTCTTTGGGTAGCTTGTGAAATACTGAACTAGACACCAAAACCTCGAAATAGTCAAGGTTCATGCCCTCCTGATAGCTCAACACCATAATTCTCAGAATGAAATGTTTTTTCGTTGGATGGCCATCTATAACTTATAGGAAATTTTGAATTTGAATCCGACCGTTCCACCCAAAATATACTAATAAATACTAGATTGGCAATAGATTTTCACAGATCTTTCTTTTAAATTCTGATTTAAATGCTGCCCCCGCTCCACTTAGCCATTTTCCCACTATTAACTCATGAACAATGATGTTAAGAGTCACTTTCTAGTTTTCCCATGTGGTTTCTCTTTCTATACCGCAACTCCCTTCATGCTTCCACCAATATTGTGACATTTCTCCCTTCCGCACAACTCCCTAGTTGTGTAACTCTAAAACCGAGGCAATGTAGTTTATATTCCTGTGCCTCCTTTCAGCTGCCTAGAATGCTAAGACTTTGCCTCCTCCATATAGCAATCTAGCCAGATCCTTAGTGTATGGCTTCAATCAAATTCCATTCACCTTCTTTGAAAATGGCTCTCCATTCAACTTCACCAACTAAACTACTACACCATCGGTTATCTCCTTGATGACATAGGGCCCCAGCCAATCCATCTGAATTTTTCTTGGAAATTTATCAAACTTGCCATCATATAATAACTCTAAATCATTTACCTTAAAGGTGGGTAGTTTGATGTGTTGATTTTTCCATGCCTTTTCACGCTCTTTTTGAACTTGCAAATGGAATCCAACCAAAAATCTATCTTCTTCAAGCTCTGTTAGTTGCACGAGGCTTTTCTTCAAGGCTCCATGATCTACCATTCTTGTAAATGCTGCTATGCATAAATTAGTTATAATATACTCCATCAACATCACAACCTCTATGCCATAAACCAACCGGAAATGCATTTGTCTAATCAACTTTTTGCAAGTCATCCTATAATCCTATAGCACCGCGAGTATGTGCACATCCCAGTCATTCCTTTATGCATTGCAGACCTTTGTCACCATGTTATCCAATATCTTATTAAACTCTTCCACTATCCCATTAGCCTATAAGTGATATGGCAGACTCTTTTGATGATAAGCTAGGAACTCCTTCATCAATGCACCGATCGTCTCATTGAGAAAATACGTACCACAATCGCTCATCAAAATCTCCGGGAAAGAAAATATAGTCAGTACATACTCAAAAATGAACATTTTTGTTGTTTCCCCTGTACAATCCTTCACAAGATGTGCCTTCACCCACCTAGTCAAATATTTAGTTGAGGTGATTATTTACCGCAAACCCATCTTCTTTTGTGGAGGCTGAATTGGTCCTACAAAATCAATCACCCACTTTTGAAATAGCTGCAATGACATCTGCAGATTTAGAGGCATATCATCCCTCCATGATGACCTACCCATCCTCGGACATGCATCACATGCCTTACAATAAGCCTTTGAATCCTTATGAAGCGTTAGCCACCATAGCCCCACGCATAAAATATTCTGCGTTATTGCTTTTCCTGCATAATATCCTCCTGCGACTCCTCCATGAGCTTCAGCAAGGATGTTCTTTCATTCAAATTAGGTACATAACATCACAGAATTTCATCTGAGCCCATTTTATATAAATTCCATGCAATGACAGAAAATTCTATTGTGTGCACCACTAGCTCCTTCTTTTGTTGACCAGTATACCCTTCCAGCATTGTTCTCATCATCTGGAAGTGTATGATATCCACAAATTTATTATCCGCAACACACACTGCAAAGAGTTATGCGTGAGGCAGTCCTTCATCTCAATTAGTAGGCTCCTCTCGAATTTCAATGCACGATAGATGGTTTGGTCCTTTGAATTCATATTCCTTGAACCACATTAGCCATCTCATATCTCCTCGCCCCCAACATAGGCTTGTTCATCAAGTACTTCAATGCAGAATGGTTTGTATACATCTTAAAGTGTACGCCTAGCAAGTAGTGTATGGACTTCTCGATCGTGTACACCATGGCCAACCCTTCATGCCCTGTTGTTGAATAATTTTTCCCAGCTTTCAAAAACATCCTACTTGCGAACGCTATAGGATGATCTAGTTCTCACTCACCGGATTGTGTTAGTACTGCCTTGAGCACAATACATGACGCTTTGACATACACATGAAATTCCTTCTTCCAATGTGGGAAGACTAGGATCTACGTGGTGACTATCTTTTCCTTCAACACGTCAAAGCTTTGTTGACACTCTTCATTCAAATCGAACGTAACATCCTCCTTTAGTAGCTTTTTCATTGGAGTGGTAATATGGTCATAGCTTTTGATGAACTTTCTATAGTATCTTGTATGCCCCAACGTTTCACGTAGCTATTTCACACTTCTTCGTGCCTCCAAATTAATTATGATCGTGATCTAGCAAGGTCTAACATCAATCCTTGTCTGCCTACCACGCAACACAGCAATACCCCAAAAGGGACACAAAACAAACATTTGTTCAAATTTAGCACAATCTTGTACCTCTGGCATTTATCCAACATCAAGCGTAGAATATCTACATGGTTCTTTACCAACCAAAACACCATCCAATTATCGAAGTATACCTCCAAAAACTTGTGAACGAAATCCTTAAACACCGCAATGACTACACGTGAGAATATCATCAATGCGTTCTTTAGTCCAAACAGAATCACCATATACTGAAAGCATCCCCATTAAGTCATTAAAGTCATCTTACTTCTATCCTCTAGCATAATCTAGATCTAATGGTACCTCGAGAACCCATCAGTGAATGAACATGCCTCTTGTCCTCCTACATTTTCCAACACCTCATTAGTGGATGAAGTTCGAAATGGATCATGTATGCAAGTGTCTTTCAACTTCTTGATATCTATGCATATCCTTATTTCATCTTTCTATTTCTTGTGTTGAACTACCATTGAGCTTACCCAATGAGACTCTTATACGGGTTCAATGATGCCCACCACAAGCATTTTCTCCAACTCTAAATGGACCCTTTCTTTATACTTTGGATTGAGACGTTAAGGCCTCTACTTGATCATCTTCACATTTGGTTTAAATGTAATTTTCATGACTCCCACGTCCCCTATTATCCCCTTCAGTTCTGAGAATTTATTAGGGAACAAGTCCTATTATTTTCATAGCAATTTACCAATCTTATCCATTGTTGCATCATCCTAGTAGTCCCCAATCTTTGCAAACTTTGGCTCTACCTCTATCCCAATGTTCACTTGTTTTGTTTTTAGTGGTGCTGTGATAACTGAATTTTCAATTTGTGGTCCTTCAACTTCGTGGTGACCTTCAGTCTCTGGGATTATAATATTCCTTGGGTTCTGATCCTCTTCTTTGATAGTCACATTGTAGCACTCCATTACGTGGCTTAGCTAGGTGGTCCATTCCAGTTGAATTAAGTCCAAGGGATCCTATGGTACTCTGAATATTACTGCCTTAACTTCCTACAGTTCCTCCTTAATACTCTCAAACACATTCTCAAAGCTAAACATCAGCAAGGATCGTTGTCACAAAACATCCCATTCTTCAATGCCAATGTAGAGCTCTATTTCTAAGTACTAGTTCAATTGTATTACATCAAAAGTATGACAAAACAAATGCACCTATTCAGGCTAAGGCTCCTCTCCATAAACCTTAGTCCATTTGGCCAGGTGATTGCGTGGATCATCCCTTCCATCACATTTCTTTGTTAGCCGCACTTGTGGGTGACCAAATCACAATCTCATCATCTTTTTATATACACACCAATCATTAAAATTGTCCTTGTGCGTAGCCCACCATCTCATAATTATAGCGCACAACACCCAATCTAGGGCCTGGAAATAATACTTCTTTTGCACTTACCTTTCGAATGCATCCAAAATTTTATCGACATTATTTAAACCATCATAATAGGAAAATTCCTTACCTCTGATGATACATAGCATAACGACATGGTCATCATATTACAACATAGAGTAGATACTTCATGCAATTGATTCTGCCAGTGTTCCAACTCCTTATCTCAATCTGATGTGCAGGAACTTTTGCGATCCCAATAAATGCATCCATCTACTGTCGGCATCACCCAATCCTGATCTCACACTGTTATCTTATAGATCTGGTCTAGATGATGATCATTGTCATAATTGTGAACCAGTTCAGTATAGCGCGGTCCTTCTGCAGGGTCCAAGAGAACTACTATGCGAAGTGATTTATTCAAACATATCATCTTCTGCTTCTTCAAATTGATTAGCCCATTCATGTCAGTGGCCCAATCGATCCAAAGGAGCGCATGGTAGGGATTGTTGTAATCCACAATCTCTATCACTTCGAAGTAAGCCAATGTGTTCGTTCCTTCAATATCAACTATCACTGCCTGTAATCATCCTATGGGGATTATTTTCTGTTGATCTTCCATTCTTAAATACATCGGAGAACATTGCAGTGTAGGTCTCCCCATCCTCTTCGAGGTTTGTTTAAGTAAGACACTCACATCCGACCCCAGATCCAAAATTACTTGATCCATCTCATATTCTCCTATCTGTTGAGTGAGCCTCATTTCGTGCCACATTCATGCCTTATGCCTACCAATCTTCTTGACTACGCACTGTCCATCACGAGTGTTTTCTTTCCCAAAACACTTCTTTAAGAGTTCCTGTATTCCTTTCACAACTTTGCTATCACACAACAGCTTCATATAGGTTTCCAAGAAAGTAGTAAGAATTGAAGGGTCCATCTCTTCAGCTAGCTTGTCCTATATTCTTGAGATAGAGGCCTCAATGAAGCTTTTCTTTGCTTCCATAAAATTTGTTTTCAGTGCACACTTCAAATCAAATTCAATCTCCCTTTCTATAGCTTTGTAGACCCATTCACTTTCTCTAGGCTACTTCTCCTTATATTTGCCATTCCTCATCCCACTTCGCAGCACAATATTTACCTTGGGATACTCTTTGTAAGTCTCATCCCTCATCATCTGGAGGTTCTGAGCCGGCTACAAACGCCGTGCCCCATCGTGCCCCATTTTCACGTATCTTAGCTAGCAATACCAGGCAATATTTAGTTGTGTGGTCAAACTGAATAAAATATCGGCATGACATACATGTAGGATTTGGGAAGTCTTGCGTGTAGTGTCCCGACCCTTCATAGTTGTAACAAATGACTTGTCCCTGACCTCTACAAGGTCCTCCTCCACCTCAGCCTCCTCTGTGCCCCTGATATTCACTTCATGCTTCTCCAGTACCTTGGTTCGGAGACTGGGTTTGTGCATGCACCTTATATGCAGACGTTCTATCCACCATTAACTTGTAACTACAACAATTGCACTCACCATGACCCATTGATTGGCAGAAGTTGCAGAAGAGCTATTATGGTGTGTACACAAATTTCTACAGCAAATGGTAATTGTCTATCACATATTTTCCAACTACGTGACAGTGAGTACACCATAGAGCAAGCCCTGTACATGGTCATGTTGGAGCTTCGAGCCTTAGAGGAATTGGTCCCCCTCATGCAACATAATTTTCGAAGATTGGATAGTGATCTATGTCATGCACTTGACTTTTTCACTTCAAGCACCAAACTTCTTCGCACACCTCTAGTCTATTTGTTTTATCTTTCTTCAGAGTCTGCATCTCTAGGTAAAGGTTTTGCAACTATGCATGAATCTATTGAACCCCCAGATTAACATCTTGTATCAGTGTCTCGTGTAATCTCATCGCAATTTCCAGGGCTTCCCCCTGGGTCCCATTCTTTTTTTGTGATATCGCAACCCTGAGATGAGGTAGGAGTGAGGCCAAAAACCATTCGCGGTGTTTCCCATGTGTTAGATTCATGTTAGCTTCATGGATTATACACTTCAATCTCTGATCCATATCCAAGGGTGTCTCGTGAGGCTTCATCATGATCTCTTTGAATCCTAGAATTGATTTCTCTTCAAACTTAGGTCTACTGAATTATTTATTTAGTGCGGTTTGGATAGCTACGAACACAGATATTAGGTTATCAGTGCAGTACTTAATGTACCATGTTACTGTGTGATCCTGCAAAACACTAACCAGTGTTGCTTTCTTCATTTTATCATCTATGATACCCTTAGCTTCCCATACAGCCTTTGCGACGAGCCAAAGTTGGTCAAGATCCTCATTTTCAAAGCCTTTCAACATAGGTAGCTTTTCTAAGTTCACCATACTGAACGGTGGCTTAGGTGGGGATGGTGTAGGAAAAGGTTTAGGTGGCAAAGGTGAAGCTGGAAGTGGTGTGGGTGGATGGGTTATTCATGGGAACCTTGCTTTATCAATTGAACAACACTCTACGGAGAAGTCTGTGTTGCTTCCTCATCATCACTCAAGGGAGGTTCAATTAGTGGACTATATTCAAGGCGTGCTTTCCCTCTATTTCGGAAGGTCTTTACACTCCTGGTGGCCCCAAACATCCATGTAGATGCATAACCGACTTTTCAAACAAAAGCATCTTAATCTAAGTAATTAAATACTTTAAATACTTACCTCGTGGCCCCTTAAAGAAGTGGTGCTCCGCATTGATATAACTAACCTAGGTATTGACCACAAACTCTATCACACATCCTCCTATGATACAATTGAGCCAATGACCAACAACACATGTGATCCTATCTTCAGAGGCTTCTAATGTCTACACTAACCTTGGTGTCTATACTATTAGACCATCAAGCCTCCATCTTCCTTGGCCGTCTGCCAATTTTGCGATCCACTCGTATAACTTGACCGAGAAAGAACAAAAGAAGATGTCGGGTATCTCTGTGTACAAATATCTATCCAACCACTGTTCTTTTTTCAATCGTAGATTCATGGATCTTTCTATCCAACCAGTTTTCAATCTCTTTCTTAGTTGGATTCCAATGATGCAACATGACACATCTCTATATGCAGATCTTGGTCCTGGAAAAGTAACCATTTGTTGGCTTGATGGGCCCTCACCCAGGATCAGCATTAATTAGCCAAGAAAATCCCTACACTACTGGCCCTTTCGACATCAATCCATGGAGCGTGGACTGAAGTCTCACCCGAAGCAGTATCGAGGGATGAAAAAACCAAGTTTCCACACCCTGAGATGGTAGTGATGTCGTTTTACACCCTAATCCTTCCTTCACACAGATGGAAAACCTTTTTAAGGCTTATCGATATACTTTTCTTATTCAGCTTGGAGACCTTTGCGAAGTTCTACGATCATCCTTCACTTACCCTAAATAGGCAAGTTGGACACTTATACGCCTCTGTAATTACTCTTACTATTGTATTTACCCAAATTAGCTTAAGTAGTGGATAACTTTGCCATGAATTACAATTATCTTTGCACAAACAAATATTCTTACTTGCATTCATATAAAAAAGTAAAACACATAGATTCATGCATCAATACAACGTTAAATCATTAACCTAGTATTCAACATAACATAATCGAATGCATTCATAATAGAAGTAAAATAGTTCATACATAAGTAATTCCAGAATAATTCTCTTTATTGATGATCAGATCTCCTTTACACATTATAACTACCCTGTTCACACAGCTACAAGGGTCTACGCCCTCACCTGTGGATTTCAACCCTAGGCCTCTACACACACAACTATAGAGCCTCTCTCCCACACTAAGATTCTTTGCTCTTAGCTCTCACATAACCATTACATTCATCAACATCAACTATGAACTAAATATTGCCTTACACTCTTCTAAGACTTCCCTTTTTATATAATCCCATGGTCCGCACACCAAGGGTGGATCTCATAAAGCTGACGCAAGTTACATAAACTAAGGGTGGAAACCCTTGATGACACTTTACATCTTCCCACTCCGCGACGAGAAAATGTGGGGAGGGGGTCAACTGAATAATCTCCTAAGTAGCATAACACAAGTTTTGATATGCTAGGGTACAAACCGTGAGAGGGAGGAGAAAAATGGTGTAATTATTTTGCCCCTTTAGCCCTACAACCTACATAATATCTAAAGCTCTTGAGCTTGAAAAATATCTTCACCTAGAATTAGTATTTCATTGATATATATTTATAAGAAATTTCGTAACTATTTTTGTTAGCACAGTTTCACTAATTAACTAAATGGCTTTTATAGTTGGAATTTGGAGACATTATTTGAGCAACGTTGTTATTCCTTTTTGTTGAAGGTGGATTTTTTTATGCATAAATGGATTTATTACAATTAAAAAAAAAAACTAAAATATTTAGACTAATTTTCATGTTAAACAACTTAAACATACTATTCTTAAATATATCTATTGGATTTTTGGCAAAATTGAAGAAAAAGGTGCGTTGAAAATGACAACTTCATTTATTTATTAGACTAGGCTCTCATTGTTTAAAATGAAATATTAGGTATATAAATGGATTCAACACCATAAAAAATTCATGATGTACTCAAACTTTGCAAATTAAATAACCTAAACTTATGATTCTTAAAAATTTCTACTATATTGTGAGTAAAATCTAGAAGAAAAATATTGGAGAAACAACCATTTAGTCTACTAGCTAGACTACATGGTTTTAGCTATTCATCCAAGTTTTATTAATTTATAGGTAGTTATATAAAACACAATGTTTTCTTTAATCATAAAAAAATAGCCATTATAATTTAATGAGACGTTTTATTCATGAAAATACACACACACACACACACATATATATATTAATTTGATATTTTAAAAATATAATTTATGTATTTTAATAAATCTCATATTTAATCATTTTAAAATGGTGTACTCTAATGGTGAATCTAATAGTATAATTTCAAGTAAAATTATATTTTGTTGTTTTAAAATAGATTTTTCAATGTGTGAATGGATTATGCAAGTGAGAAATTCTTGGAACACTTGAATACTATAGATTAAAATACTTAAACTCAAGGTTTAAGAAATATCTCTCAAAGTATGATAAAAATTAATTAGAAAAAATGCAAAAAAAAAATCATTTAATCTATTGTATAAACTAAGCTTCTAAAAAGTATATGATAAAAATTAATTAGAAAAAATGCAAAAAAAATTCATTTAATCTATTGTATAAGGCCTTTTGGTTCATTATTATTTATTGAAAGTTTACTATACAACCATTAATGGTTAATAAATTGTATAATTTATATTTATAGATTAAATTATTTTTTATAGAAATTAATATATTATTATTAATTATTAATAAATTATTAAAATATTTATAAAATTTCAATTTCAATATTTTCATTTAAAATAATTATAAATATTATTAAAATAAACTTAAATTCTGCAAATTAAAATATTTTGTTACTTTTTAAACCTCAAAAGTGGCCAACCTTTAATCTTAATATTTTAACATTCAATATTAGAATTCAAATTCCACATTCCCAATGTCCTCCCAAATGTAATGAACTAAATATTTTATGTTTTGGAATTGATAAAAAAAAATTGTAAAATATTTTTCCGTCAAATTATATTTTATTTTAGTTAAAATATGTTTTCTAATAGATAATGGATTCTACTACTTGAGACCTTTAGATTGTGCAAATTTCAGAGATGAAATTAGAGATTCCAACAAATTCCTACATGATTATGGACAAATCTGACAGACAAATATGTTTAAAAAACTTTCAAACCGTACAACAATTAAAATACAACAATATAATGATCCATACCCTTAGATTAATAAAATTTAACCTTCCGTGTCTTAAACATCTAGAAATATCTCCATATATAATATATCATGACTAAGTTGAACATTTACTTTTCAAACATAACATCTTTAAATATTAATAGTTTATATATAAATGTATATATATATATATATTGTTAGGTAATAACATCTTTAAATATTAATAGTTTATATATAAATATATATATTGTTAGGTAATGTGAACCCAAAAATATCTAACGTGGCATGAGTAACCATCATCCATGGGCTTAGAAACTATCAAAATAATTTATCCTTTATTATTTTATTAAAAAAATATTATTTGAAATGGAAATCAACTTTTAATTCTCTATTTTTGATTCCCTCTTAAAATATATTTTAATGCTCCATTACTGTCATTCAACAAACTTTGAAAATTCTCTATATTGACTCCCAATAAATTATAATTTTATTATTACTTTATCATATAAGAAGTAGTAAAAGAAATTGATATACTTTTAAAGATATTAATAATAGTTATAATTATTAATGTAAATTTCTTAATTGTTATTTGAGTAATAAAAATATTTATTCTAATTTACAAACAACATAGTTTCCCACGGACCTACCTAAAATCATGGATTCACAATTACAAACTAACTCCCCACCTACCTAAAATCATGGATTCACAATTACAAACTAACTCCACAATTACATAGATACTGATAGCCAAAAAAGTTAACCAGTTATTTATAAATATTAACAATAATTATATAGTATATTTTGATAATAATAATTAATTGATATTTAATTATCAATAATTATGAATCGTGGTTTTTTTACATATAATAATCAAACAAATTACATCATTTTCTTAATATTAAATTTTTCTTAATTATTAACCGAGGGTAAGCCCAACATCGGGACTCAAAATACTTGTTACCCGTATTAAACGAAACTCAACACGCCCCATCCTCACTGAAATAAAATTTGACTCTCTCTACCTTGAGCATCGAGACTCTAACCCTATATCCCGCCGTTGAGAATCCTTGTTCTCATTGCCCCATTTTGTATGGATGTTTGACCAAAAAATCCGAAAATGACGTGTGTAACAAGTAACGGACAATTAGTTCACGAACACTTATCTATATATATGTATAATCACATGTAAGAGACGCTCTGACCATACATTCTCCACGATTTTGTTTCGAAGAGAAGTAGCGGCGTATTCTGGCGGAGAGCGCACTTTCTGAATCTTCCCCTAGGTCACCAAATGCCTGGTTCTTTCTTTGTTATTACATAGAATTTATACGCTGCACATTCCTGGAAGAGCTAGCCCAGCGATTCGAACACGGATCATAGTAGGAAAAATTCCTTACCTCCGATGATACATAGCATAATGACATGGTCATCATATTACAACATAGAGTAGATACTTCATGCAATTGATTCTGCTAGTGTTCCAACTCCTTATCTCAATCTGATGTGCAGGAACTTTTGCCGTCCCAAGAACTGCATCCATCTAATTTCGGCATCACCCAATCCTGATCTCACATTATTATCTTATAGATCTGGTCTACATGATGATCACTATCATAATTGTAGACCGGATAGCGTGGTCCTTCTGCAAGGTCTAAGGGAACTACTATGCGAAGTGATTTATTCAAACATATCATCTTCTACTTCTTCAAATTGATTATCCCATTCATGTGGGTGGCCCAATCTATCCAAAGGAGCACATGGTAGGGATTGCTATCATCCACAATCTCTATCACTTCGAAGTCAGAAAATGTGTTCGTGCCTTCAATATCAACTATCAATGCGTGTAATCATCCTATGGGGATGATTTTCTGTTGATTTTCCATTCTTAAATACATCGGAGACCATTGCAGTGTAGGTCTCCCCATCCTCTTCGAGGTTTGTTTAGCTAAGACACTCACATCCGACCCCAGATCCAAAATTACTTGATCCATCTCATATTCTCCTATCTGTGCAGTGAGCCTCATTTCGTGCCACATTCATGCCTTATGCCTACCAATATTCTTGACTACGCATTGTCCATCATGAGTGTTTTCTTTCCCAGAACACTTATTTATGAGTTCATGTATTCCTTTCACAACTTTTCTATCACACAACAACTTCATATAGGTCTCCAAGAAAGTAGTAAGAATTGAGGGTCCATCTCTTCAGCTAGCTTGTCCTAGATTTTTGAGGTAGAGGCCTCAACGAAGTTTTTCTTTGCTTCCATAAAATTTGTTTTATGTGCATGCTTCAAATCAAATTCGATCTCCCTTTCTATAGCTTTGCAGACCCATTCACTTTCTTTAGGCTACTTCTCCTTATATTTTCCAGTCCTCATCCCACTTCGCGGCACAATATTTACCTTGGGATACTCTTTGTAAGTCTCATCCCTCATCATCTGGAGGTTTTGAGTTGGCTACAAAGGTTGTGCCCCATTTTCACATATCTTAACTAGCAATACCAGGCAATCCTTAGTTGCGTGGTCAAACTGAATACAATATCGGCATGACATACATGTAGGATTTGGGAAGTCTTGCGTGTAGTGTTCGGACCCTTCATAGTTGTAACAAATGACTTGTCCCCGACCTCTACGAGGTCCTCCTCCACCTCAGCCTCGTCTGTGCCCGTGATATTCACCTCATGCTCCTCCAATACCTTGGTTCGGAGGCTGGGTTTGTGCCTGCACCTTATATTCAGACACTCTATCAACCATTAACTTGTAACTACAACAATTGCACTCACCATGACCCATTGATTGGCAGAAGTTGCAGAAGAGCTGTTGTGGTGTGTACAGAAATTTCTACAACAAATGGTAATTGTCTGTCACATGTTTTCCAACTAAGTGATAGTGAGCACACCATAGCGCAAGCCCTGTACATGATCTTATTTAAGCTTCCAGCCTTAGAGGAATTGGTCCCCCTCGTGCAACATAATTTTCGAAGACTGGATAGTGATCTATGTTATGCACTTGACTTTTTCACTTCAAGCACCAAACTTGTTCGCACACCTCTAGCCTATTTGTTTTATCTTTCTTCAGAGTCTAAATCTCTAGGTAAAGGTTCTACAACTGTGCATGAATCTATTGAACCCCCAAATTAACATCTTGTATCAGTGTCTCATGTAATCTCATCGCAATTTCCAGGGCTTCCGCCCGGGTCCCAATCTTGTTTTGTGATATCACAACCCTGAGATGAGGTAGGAGTGAGGCGAAAAACCATTCGTGGTGTTTCCCATCTATCAGATTCATGTGAGATTCATGGATTATACACTTGAATCTATGATCCATATCCAAGGGTGTCTCATGAGGCTTCATCATGATCTCTTTGAATCCCAGAATTGATTGCACTTCAGACTTAGGTCTACTGAATTATTTATTTAGTGTGGTTTGGATAGTTACCAACACAGATGTCAGGTTATCAGTGCAGTACTTAATGTACCATGTTACTGTGTGATTGTGCAAAACAGTAACCAGTGTTTCTTTCTTGATTTTATCATCTATGATACCCTTAGCTTCCCATATAGCCTTTGTGACGAACCAAAGTTGGTAAATATCCTCATTTTCAAAGCCTTTCAACACAGGTAGCTTTACTAAGTTCACCATATTAAACGGTGGCTTAGGTGGCGATGGTGTAGGAAAAGGTTTATGTGGCAAAGGTGAAGCTGGAGGTGGTGTGGGTGGATGGGTTATTCATGGGAACCTTGCTTTATCAATTGAACAACACTCTAAGAAGAAGCCTGTGTTGCTTCCTCATCATCACTCAGGGGAGGTTCAATTAGTGGACTATATTCAAGGCCTACTTTCCCTGTATTTCTGAAGGTCTTTACACTCCTAGTGGCCCCAAACATCAATGTAGATGCATAACCGACTTTTTAAACAAAAGCATCTTAATCCAAGTAATTAAAGACTTTAAATACTTACCCCATGGCCCCTTGATGAGTGGTGCTCCGCTTTGATATAGCTAACCTAGGTATTGACCGTAAACTCTATCGCACATCCTCCTATGATACAATTGAGCCAATGACCAACAACACATGTGATCCTATCTTCATAGGCTTCTAATGTCTACACTAACTTTGGTGTCTAGACTATTAGACTAGCAAGCCTCCATCTTCCTTGGCCGTCTACCAATTTTGCGATCCACTCATATAACTTGACCGAGAAGGAACAAAAGAAGATGTCGTGTATCTCTATGTACAAATATCTATGCAACCATTGTTCTTTTGTAAATCGCAGATTCATGGATCTTTCTATCCGACCAATTTTCAATCTCTTTCTTAGTTGGATTCCAGTGACGCAACATCACACATGTCTTTATGCAGATCTTGGTCCTTGCAAAGTAACCATTTGTTGGCTTGATGGGCCCTCACCCAGGATCAACGTTAATTAGCCAAGAAAATCCCTACACTACTGGCCCTTTCGACATCAATCCATGGAGTTTGGACTCACCCGAAGTAGTATTGGGGGATGAAAAAACCAAGTTTCCACACCTTGAGATGGTAGTGATGTTGTTTTACACCCAAATCCTTCCTTCACATAGATGGATAAATTTTTTAAGGCTTATCGATATACTTTTCTTATTCGGCTTGGAGACCTTCGCGAAGGTCTACGATCGTCCTTCACTTACCCTAAATAGGCAAGTTGGACACTTATACGCCTATGTAATTACTCTTACTATTGTATTTACCCAAATTAGCTTAAGTAGTTGATAACTTCACCATGCACTACAATTATCTTTGCACAAACAAATATTCTTACTTGCATTCATATAAAAAAGTAAAACACATAGATTCATGCATCAATACAACATTAAATCATAAACCTAGTATTCAACATAACATAATCGAATGCATTCATAATAGAAGTAAAATAGTTCATACATAAGTAATTCCAGAATAATTCTCTTTAATTATGTTCAGATCTCCTTTACACACTATAACTACTCTGTTCACACAGCTACAAGGGTCTACGCCCTCACCTGTGGATTTCAACCCTAGGCCTCTACACACACAACTGTAGAGCCTCTCTCCCACACTAAGATTCTTTGCTCTTAGCTCTCATAGAACCATTACATTTATCAACATCAACTATGAACTAAAGATTGCCTTACACTCTTCTAAGACTTCCCTTTTTATATAATCCCATGGTCCACAGACCAGGGGTGGATCTCATAAAGCTGACCCAAGTTACAGAAACTAAGGGTGGAAACCCTTGATGACACTTTACATCTTCGCACTCCGCCATGAGAAATGTGGAGAGGGGGTCAACTGAATAATCCACTAAGTAGCATAACACAAGTTTGGATATGCTAGGGTACAAACCTTGAGAGGGAGGAGACAAATGGTGTAATTCTTTTGCCCCTTTAGCCCTACAACCTACATAATATCTAAAGCTCTTGATCTTGAAAAATATCTTCACCTAGAATTAGTCTTTCATTGATATATATTTATAAGAAATTTCTTAACTATTTTTGTTGGCACAGTTTCACTAATTAACTAAAAGACTTTTATAGTTGGAATTTGGAGACATTATTTGAGCAACATTGTTATTCCTTTTTGTTGAAGGTGGATTTTTTTATGCATAAATGGATTTATTACCATTAAAAAAAAAACAAAAATATTTAGAGTAATTTTCATGTTAAACAACTTAAACATACTATTCATAAACATATCTATTGGATTTTTGGCAAAATTGAAGAAAAAGGTGCGTTGGAAATGACAACTTCATTTATTTATTAGACTAGGCTCTCATTGTTTAAAATGAAATATTAGGTATATAAATGGATTCAACACCATAAAAAATTCATGATGTACTCAAACTTTGCGAATTAAATAACCTAAACTTATGATTCTTAAAAATTTCTACTATATTGTGAGTAAAATCTAGAAGAAAAATATTGGAGAAACAACCATTTAGTCTACTAGCTAGACTACATGGTTTTAGCTATTCATCCAAGTCTTATGAAAACACAATGTTTTCTTTAATCATAAAAAATAGCCATTATAATTTAACGAGACGTTTTATTCATGAAAATACACACACACACATATAAATTAATTTGATATTTTAAAAATACAATTTTATGTAATTAATTAATTTAAAATATCACAATTTAAATGTTTTAAAATGGTGTACTCTAATGGTGAATCTAATAGTATAATTTTAAGTAAAACTATATTTTGTTGTTTTAAAATAGATTTTTCAATGTGTGAATGGATTATGCAAGTGAGAAATTCTTGGAACACTTGGATACTATAGATTAAAATACTTAAACTCAAGGTTTAAGAAATATCTCTCAAACTGTGATAAAAATTAATCAGAAAAAATGCAAAAAGAAATCATTTAATCTATTGTATAAACTAAGCTTCTAAAAAGTACTAGAACAAAAAAGAAAAGAAAAGATCATTTAAGTGCACATTTATGAGGCCTTTTCTTTCATTATTATTTATTGAAAGTTTAATATACAACCATTAACGGTTAATAAATTGTATAATTTATATTTATAGATTAAATTATTTTTTATAGAAATTAATATTTTTATTAATATTAATAAATTATTAAAATATTTATAAAATTTCATTTTAATATTTCATTAAAATAATTATAAATATTATTAAAATAAACTTAAATTCTGCAAATTAAAATATTTTGTTATTAATCTCAATATTTTAACATTCAATATTAGAATTCAAATTCCACATTCCCAATGTCCTCCCAAATGTAATGGCCTAAATATTTTATGTTTTGGAATTGATAATAGAAATTTTGTAAAATATTTTTCAGTCAAATTATATTTTATTTTATTTAAAATATGTTTTCTAATATGGATTCTACTACTTGAGACCTTTAGATTGTGCAAATTTCAGAGATGAAATTAGAGATTCCAACAAATTCCTACATGATTATGGACAAATCTGACACAAAAATATGTTTAAAAAACTTTCAAAGGGTATAACAATTAAAATACAACAATATAATGATCCATACCCTTAGATTAATAAAATTTAACCTTCCATGCCTTAAACATCTAGAAATATCTCCATATATAATATATCATGACTAAGTTGAATATTTACTTTTCAAACATCACATCTTTAAATATTAATAGTTTATATATATATATTTATATATATTTGTTAGGTAATGTGAACCCAAAAATATCTAACTTGGCATGAGTAACCATCATCCATGGGCTTAGAAACTGTCAAAATAATTTATCCTTTATTATTTTTTAAAAGAAATATTATTTGAAATGGAAATCAACTTTTAATTCTCTATTTTCGATTCCCTCTTAAAATATCTTTTAATGCTCCACTACTGTCCTTCAACAAACTTTGAAAATTCTCTCTATTGACTCCCAATAAGTTATAATTTTATTATTACTTTTATCATATAAGAGGTAGTAAAAAAAAATTGATATACTTTTAAAAATACTAATAATAATTATTAATGCAAATTTCTTAATTATTATTTGAGTAATAAAATTATTTATTCTAATTTACAAACAACATAGTTTCCCACCCACCTACCTAAAATCATGAATTCACAATTACAAACTAACTCCACAATCACATAGATACTAATAACCAAAAAAATTAACCAGTTATTTATAAATATTAACAATAATTATATAGTATATTTTGATAATAATAATTAATTAATATTTAATTATCAATAATTAAAAACGAAGCTGAATCGTGGTTTTTTTACCTATAATAATCAAACAAATTACATCATTTCATTTCACCATACAGCCCCCAAAAAAAAAATTAATTTTTCTTTAATTAGTAACCCAGGGTAAGCCCAACATCGGGACTCAAAATACTTGTTACCAATATTAAACGAAACTCAACACGCCCCATCCTCACTGGAATAAAATTTGACTCTGTCTACCTTGAGCATCGAGACTCTAACCCTATATACCGGCGTTGAGAATCCTTGCTCTCATTGCCCCAAATCCGAAAATGACGTGTGTAACAAGTAACGGACAATTAGTTAACAAGTAACGGAAAATGACGTGTGTATGTATAATCACATGTAAGAGACGCTCTGACCATACATTCTCCACGATTCTGTTTCGAAGAGAAGTAGCGGCGTATTCTATCGGAGAGCGCACTTTCTGAATCTTCCGCTAGGTCACCAAATGCCTGGTTCTTTCTTTGTTATTACATAGAATTTATACGCTGCCGATTCCTGGAAGAGCTAGCCCAGCGATTCGAACACGGATCGTGGAGTTACGCTTTCAGCTTCTCTGGTGTAGATATGCCGGACAGTGGAGACATGTCGCACGCTGCGAACATTACGGGAGGAGGACTAAGGGAATACGTAGGTGTGACGCGTCCTACGGGACGGTGGCTTTCTAGGGTTACCAATGGAAGGAATCCCGACGGAACGAAATACCGGGTCCATCTGGGAACGTTTCCGACAGCAGAAATGGCTGCCATTGCGTTCGACGCAGCGGTCTTGTTCTTAAGGGGAGATTCACCTGCTAATAATTTCAACTTTCCAGAGTACTCTTCTCACATAAAAAACATACTAGAAGGCTGTTCTAAGTCAGAAACTAACGAGAACATCAAGTATGTAGCGTGGAAGGCCGCAAAAGAGTTAGCCCCTCTCATTAGTGTGGGTAATAGGCATCACGGATTCGATCAGCGACGTCTACAGCGCAAGCGACGTCTACAGCGCAAGCGTATGGATCAGGGATTAGAGGTTTTTGCTGCCATGCCAGATGTCAACTGTACTGCTGCTTCAGTGTCGTCGGTCTCTTCCGCAATAGGTATGCAATGTCACTTTTTTTTTGGGTTCTCCTCATCTGTTCAAGATGTTATAAAAATAGTTTTGAATTACTATTTTATATCATATAAATATAACTATTTCAATGTAATGAATAACTGGTTGAGGAGGCCCGGTATCATCCCAGGTGTCTTTAATGACTATTTCAGATGTCTTTAATGACTTACATGCTCCTTAGATCTCTACTCCTCAAACCACACATCAACCCTGAAAAATCAAAACCATTTAAATACAATGTATGTTTTATTTTTTTGTTTTAAAGTAAACTAAATTTCAATAGTTTTAACCCTAATTTATCAACATAAATAGGTATTAAATCAATACCTAAGTCTGACCCAGCTCTTTAAATTGATACCTGTAGATATTCCGGAGTCGAGCGGTAAAGCTGACTTCCCGGCAGTACCAGTGCAAGGAAAGCAACGAATGAAGGTCTCTACCCATGCTGCAAGTAACATTAGAGCTGCTATCTTACCAACAAAGATACATGATGATCAACCAGAGGCTATGAATAAAACTAGTGAGCAGATTCAGCATGGGCAACCAAGCATTAATACGTCAGGTGCAGAAGATGGTACATTTCCAACTTCAAATGCTAATTATATGCCGAAAAAGGTGGATAGTTTCAGTGAGTTAATCGACGTAGAGAAAGATGATTCCATGGACTATGGGATATTGATGGACTATGGGATTCCACTGAGGCACTCGCCAGAGTGTGTCCTCCTCAGACCCGTCCCCGGGGCAAATACCCACCCAGACTATCTCTGGAAACAACAGTAGTTGAGGCAATGAACGTAAACCGAGGACATCAAGCAAACTGGAAAACAGTCTAGAGGATACTCGGTTGAAGATTGTTGAGTTGATTTCCATATTAACTAGAGGGCCATGTCTAAACAAAAAGTTGACTATGGGAGGGTCTTCTTTAGGAAAAATTGTGGATTAGTTCAATTATGGGATTATGGGAGGATTTTCTTCAGCAAAAATTATGCATTAGTTCAATTATGGGAGGGTTTTTCCATATGGATTCGTTCAATATCACTTTGTTATAATTCATACGTTTGTTTTTTATTATTATTTATATATTTATTTTAATTATGTTTCAATATTTGCAATATATATTTAAGTTTTAATGGTTTATAATTAAATTTATTTTTAGGTGTTTGAATTAGTATTGGATATAATATTTATTTATTTAAGAGAATAGGAAAAACATTGTCTACTAATCTGTAT
>APFE030030581.1:8379-20040 GCA_000404065.3 Pinus taeda | reverse complement strand
GCTCCCATGGCATAGTCACTAGCATCTATTTGGATCTCAAATGGTCTTTGTAGATCCGGTAGTGCTAGTACATGTGTTGTACTAATCTTTTCTTTGAAGGTGTCGAAGGCTTTCTAATGTTTTCCTCCCCATTGAAGCACCTTGTTCAATCCTGTCAAAGCATGTAAGGGAGCTACAATTGAGGAAAAGTTAGAGATGAACTTCCTCCAATATTGTGTTGCTCCTAAGAAGCTTCTCACTTCTATAACAGACTTGGGTTTAGGCCAGTTTACAATAACTGCCACTTTAGAGGGATCTATTTTCAATTCACCACCCCCTACTATATGACCCAAATAATTTAGAGATGTTTTGCCAAATTCACATTTTGAGAGTTTAACATAAAGTTTTTCTCTTTTCAAAACATCTAATTCTACTTAACATGCTTTAAGTGTTCTTCCCACATTTTACTAAAAATCAGAATGTCATCTAGATACACAATAATGAAATCATCAAGAAAAGGTCTAAGTACATTATTCATTAATCTCATGAAAGTAGCAAGGGCATTGGTCAAGCTAAAAGGCATAACTAGCCACTCATACAATCCCTTCCTTGTTTTGAAAGTACTCTTACATGCATCTTGCTCTGTAACTCTAACCTGATGGTATCCACTGTGCAAATCCAACTTGGTGAAATAAACAACTTCCTTTAATTGATCTAAGAGATCATCTATGCAAGGAAGGGGATAATGATTTTTTATTGTTATCTTATTCAGTGCTTGGCAGTCAATGCACATTCTCCATGAGCCATCTTTCTTTCTCACCAAAACGATTGGTTACCCACATGGTGATGTTCTAGGCCTAACGAACCCCTTCTCGAGCAACTCCTACACCTACTTCTTTATTTCAGCATTCTCTAAAGCAGACAACCTGTACATTCCAATGTTAGGCAATTGAACATCTTGCTGCAAGATAATATCATGTACTATTTCCTTTTTGGGTGGCAGACCTTTAGGTTCCCGAAATATAACATCATACTCTAAAACAATTTTTTCTATATCAGCTTGTTGCTTAGCATTATAGCCCTCAAATACATTGGCTTTATCAGGTTTCTTTTCCTTTACAACCATTAGTAAGAATTGTTTGCATGAATTTATCATTCTTTTCATCTGCCCTAAATTTATGAGAGTATAATTATTCTTGAGCTTATGAGCTCTTACAAAGTATTCGATTCCATCTTTAACAAGTAGATACATGTTCTCAGCTCTATAGAAAATAGCTTTTCTATCATACAAGTAAGGACTCCCTAAGATAATTCCACATATATCCAAAGGAATTATGTCTAACTCAACCTCATCTACAAATGTTGAGCCAAAAGAAAACTTGAGTTTGCATTGTCTAGTCACTTGTAGTTGTGCTTTATCATTCAACTATCCTAATGGTATGGTTTCTTGTGAGGTGTAGTTGCTAATCCCAATTTCTTTACAATTGCTTCAAAAATCAAATTTACTTGTGAGCCACTATCAAACAAAGTATCAATCTTTCAATCTTTGGAAATAACTCAAATATGGAAAAGCTCACATTTTTTTTCTCTCATATTCTTCATCAATAACAGATTAAGTAGAATTACTAGTAGATGCTTCAGAATTCTTACTTTTTATACATGTGGCTACAATGATTATTTCATCTCCCGAGTCTGACCCCAAATATTTTTGAATAGCTGCAGCAGTCTTCTTCTTTTTGCCCTTGGACTTCTTAGGTCTCAGCTATGGATGCAGAATCTAACAGTGCTCATCATCATGCCCATCCTTTTTACAGTGAGTGCATGAAGCTTTGCCTTTCTGTGGAGTGTTAGCCTTCCTTGCTTTCCACTTATGATTTCTTTTCTCCTTGCTCTTACTTGCAGTGGGTTGGGATGGTCCCCCAACTTCTAGATTTCCATTCTTTCCTCTAGCTTCTAGATGAGTAGCTTGTACAGATACCTCATATATACTAATGGGATTAAACATGAGGATGGTATGCCTCATGTAGTTGTGTAGACCACTAATGTACTTCAAAAGAGTCTCTGGGGAGTTTAATGAGACCCATAGAATCAATGCTCTCTTTCTAAATTCTTGATTGTACCCTTTCACACTTTTCCCTTTCAATTGCCGAATAGTTTGCCAACTCATCATGGCTTGTTGCATGTAAGCCAATGGATAGAACTACTTCTTAATTGCAGAAAAAAATTCACTCCAGACAGAGATGGTCTTACCATGTATTTTCATGTCAGCTTGGGTTCTGCCTTCCCACCAAACCAAGGCAGTGCCTCCTAGGCGTAGGCTTGCTAGTTGAATTTTACTCTTGTCTGAGTTGATGTTCTACACTCTGCAATACACATCAATTTGTCTAATCCAATTGTCCAACTTTTCAGCATTTAGCTCTCCATCATATATAGGCAAGTCAAATTTAACATCTAGCTTGATCAAAGATGCTTTCTTATTATGCACAGGGCTTTTAGGAGGTGTGAGAAAGTTTTCCTCTTTCCTTTCTCCTTTTAAGTGGTCATGGGAATGAGATTCATCTTCTTCTTTGTCTTCTTTAGAACTTGATGAATCTTCACCCTTATGTTTTCTAAACTCCCTATACATTTCTTCTACCATAGACTTTATAGCTAGCAAACTCTCTATGAATTGAGGGTCTAGCCCCACAGAACCTGCCTCTAACAATGTCTTCCAAGGATAGACTCTCCCAATTTTAGGATTAATTTCGACCAACTCTCCTTCTCTTAATTTGAGCTTTGATCTAGTGAGCATTCAATAGCTAAACGAACACAAGCTTATCTAACCTTACAACCTAGATCTCTGATACCACTTGATCTGATAATCACCTTATGAGTGACCTCAGCTAAAGATTTATTAGTTAAAGGTATTACATACTCATATGTTGGTGTGTCTAAGTTATTTAAGCAACAGATCAATCAGATTGCAAATACATAGACACTAAGGAAAATGGAAAACAACATAGAAATACAGTAAGCAAAGATAAAAACCCAAGAAGTTTAATAAGTTGTACACCCTATCCTACAGGGTTGCATCTTCGGTCTAGCTCTCAGTGGTGGCCTTATTTTATTGTGTCTTGTAGCAGAGAATTACAATGCAGGAGCTCAATGTAAGTCTCCTGAAACAGAATTTTCTTGGCAAGGTGGTTCTTGGATTCCCCAAGCCACTAGAGTACACAAACTCTTTTCCTTACTAGCTCTGTGACCTTCTGGACTATAATGGAGAGAGCCCGATGTGGTGCTCAATCTATACAGATCCTCTCTGGGATGGCTTGAATCCCTCAAGCCCTCTGGTGCTCGATGCTACCTTTGGTTAGCTCGGCCCTCTGTCTTCCATTCTATTGTTGCTTCACTATCTTTCTTCTCTTTGTTATTCCTTTCTATGTTCCGTCCTCCTCTCAGGGTTCTGGTTGTCTTTCCACTTTTACCTGTGCATGGCTTTAAGTCCATTCGTCCCCATTGTTGTTCAATTCCTCTTCCACTTCCTATCAAATCACCTACTACAGCTTCACTTGGAGTTCCCTATTTGACGTCACCATCAAGCTCACAGGGAGTGGCCACATGTCCTCCTACAGTTGCGCCAATTGGCTTCGTCGGTTCGGTTTTTATGTTATGTTGTGGAATGGGTGTTCTACCACCTTGGTAGTCAATTGGACATCAAATCTTTAACATTGTGGCTTAATCATGTTTGGTAAACTTGACTTGGGATAAAGTCAAGGTTGACCAGGGTAAACAGTTATGGTTTTGGGGGACATGGTATTGTGCACCCATAGTATTTTGCCCATGGTATTATATGTAATGGAGCTTATAAAAGGTTGGAAAGACTTCATTGTAATGCAAGACCTGGAGGTGAGCGGTGAAGGCTCACTTGGTCGAATTAGCCAGGGTTTTGGCCAATGATAATAAGATCTTATTAGGTTGGGGTTTTCCTCGATTTGGAGTTTTCCCGGATAAACATTTGTGTTTTTGTGTTTATGGTTGTTGCTGGTTATTTCTTTTATATATATTCCTCTAGGTAATTATTTATGTTATGCAGTAATTTTCTTAACAATTGGTATCAGAGCCAGATATTGGCTTCAAAGGGATTCTTTGATGCCAGGGGTTTATAGTGCCTAATGAGATCAATGCGACCCTTTTTACAGATCTAGGTCTGAAAATAATGGTGGAACAATCGTATGCAGAAGAACCTCGAGGAGAATGTGTGGAAGATAGTGTCGTAACTTCCAAGGATCGCAGTGCATTTGCAATATTTACCGGTTTGCAACATGCTGACGAATTGTTTAGGATTCATGCAACTATTTAGAGAAGGTTGACAGATATGTTTGGTCAGCAGAAGAAAATTGTTCATGCGGCTTCAAAAATTGTTCGTTTTCTGCTACGTGAGGCCACTGGTGCTGGAATCTACGAGGTTCTCGTCGGGCTCACAGTTGGAGCGGTTTGATAGAAGTTTTTAAGCAAATCAAATTGAGAGAGGATGCATCAAAATCGTAGTAGCAATAAACTAAAAAAAATAAATTAATGAAGTTAAAATTATTGCATGTAAATGGGCATACTACTGTAAGACCTGGTAAGGCATGTGTACCCCTCGGTGATCATCGGTAAAGTCTGGGTTAGACCTAGGTGATAGGGGAATGTCGGGTTAACAATACCCCAGGTAAAAAATCTGAGGGGGGTAAGAGCTAGAGTGAGCGGGATTGTCTCACTTAGCAGGTTTGGCTGGAGTTAATCAAGGAACCCCAAGTCAAGTTTAAGGGGGGAATTGTTAGGTAAACTTGACTCGGGATAGAGTCAAGGTTGACCAGGTTAAACAGTTATGGTTTTGGGGCACATGTTATTGTGCACCCATAGTATTTTTCCCATGGTATTATATGTAATGGAGCTTATAAAAGGCTGGAAGGACTTCATTGTAATGTAAGACCTGGAGGTGAGCGGTGAAGGCTCACTTGGTCGGATTGGCTAGGGTTTTGGCCAAGGATAATGAAATTTCAGTATGGTTGGGTTTTTCCCCGGATTTGGGGGTTTCCTGGATAAACATGTGTGTTTATGTGTTGTGTTTATCGCTGGTTATTTTTCATCTCAGTAAATCTCAGTATTAATTTATTTTCTTTGAATAATTTCTTAACAAATCCCCCATCGATTTTTCTTCCCCCATCGAGTGCAATCTTAGCTATTAGATCTGGGACCTCCAGTTTCGACGCCATACACATGTTTTGTGCTGTTGACTTGCTCGATTGTTAGCACGTGAACAACGGTAGTTTTCTCTCTCCTCCGCTTGCCACGCGTCGATCGTTGAGTGGGATCGCTCTATTCTCGCCAATTTTGCTTACCATTTGGGGGTGTTGCCGATCAATACCGTCGGTTTTCAGAGCGGGTCCCGCCTTTTAGTGCTTAGCCCTTTTTCCCACAGTTTTCTAGCTCCTACATGACCAAGTGCTTGGGGCTTCCCCATTTTGAGGGTTTTCACCCAGTGATGTGATTAAAAACCTCCTCCTTTTCTCGATCCAGGCCTCCCAGGGGCTAAATTCATGTCCCGCGCAGTCTCCATGGGCCTTGATTAGTGCGCTTTGATCGAAGTCCTCATTGTTCCACGTTGGTTGCCATTGCCATTGGTTTGGATGTGTTTTTAATCGCTGTTTTAAATTCTTTGAAGTCTAGCCCGACCTGGTATAGCCATGGTTCTGTTAATCAATCTTTATGGATCCAATTTTGATCAGCAGCATTGAGTACAAAAGTAGAATTGGTGCATGGCTAAGACTTTGGTGAGCTATGGCACAGGTGGTTGATCCATTTGCATCATGGGGCTTTGAAGATAATGCAGAAGATATCTACAGGACTTCCCAAGGGTAAACTTGAGCAAGTTGACACATGCAAAGGTTGTACCTTGGGAAAGTACACAAAGTATTCCTTTCATGATCGAGACAGTCGAGCAAAGACTATCTTAGATCAAGTTCATACTAATGTGTGTGGACCATTCTCGTCGGCATCCAAAAGAAAGCAAAGGTATTATTTGATTTCAATGATGACTATTCTCATAAATGTTGGATCTATTTCATGCAGAAGAAGGACAAAACCTTCACAAAGTTTTGTGAGTTCAAAGCTTTGGTAGAGAAAGATTCAGGGAAGAATATCAAGGCCTTGAGAACCGAAAATGATGGAGAATATGTCTCTCAAGAGTTTAAGGACTTCTATGCAACGGAAGGAATTAAATGAGAGTTTACGGCACCTCATAACCACCATAGAATGGGGTGGCTGAGAGGAAGAACATAACTATTGTAGGGGTAGCACAGGCAATGTCGCATGACCAAGGCCTAGCACTTCACTTATGGGCAAAGGCATGCAACACAACGATCTATTTGCAGAATAGAAGCCTGCATCGCATACTTGGGATGAAGACACTAGAGGAAGCTTTCTCTGTTAAGAGACCAGATGTGGGTTACTTCAGGATCTTTGGCTCATCAATATATTGCCTTGTGACAAAGGATGCACAGAAGAAGCTTGAGCTGAGAGCAGAGTCAGGGATACTTGTGGGGTACACTGATACACCCCATAACTATCGGGTGTACTTGCCTACTAGTTGGAGGACAGTGGTTTCTAGAGATCTCAAGTTTGATGAGAAGAAGGCCATGTGAGTTTTCCTTGAGAGGGAGCTCCAACTACGGGCTGTGGAGGAATTGTTGGTTCCCAAGGAGGAGGAGCCTCAGACTGATACGAGGCAGCCACATGTAGAGGTTCCAAGAGTGGAGACATCCACTCAAGTGGAGTCTTCCAAAGATGGATGAAAGCACACAAGAGAAGTTGACAGATTGTTGCAGGATGCGAGAGAGAATGTGGGAACACCATTTTCTCAGCACATATAGAGGAGGTCAGCTGAGACGTGCACTGGATACATGGCCCTTGATGGGGAATGTATTGAGACCAAGAAATCTTCCTTTGAGGAAGCAGTGCAGCAGCCAATTTCGATTGGTGCTATGGTGGAGGAGTATGACTCCATAGTTCATAATAGTGTTTGGGACGTGGTTCCAAGTCTGGAGAACAAGTAAGTTGTGAGTTCTTGTTTGCTTTGCAAGGTAAAGCAAGCTACTGATGGTATTGTGGAGAAGTATAAGGAAAGATTTGTTGCCCGTGGATTGACACAGGTTGAGGGCATTGACTATGATGAGACCTTTTCTCATGTCGCAAGGTACTCATCTATCAGATCCATGTTGGCACTATCAGCACAGATGGGTTGGAATGGTGAGATTGAGGATGAGGTGTACATGATGCAGCCTAAAGGTTTTGAGACCTTCGATCATGAGTTACATGTGTGCTGACTCAAGAGTGTGTTATATGGGCTAAAGCAAGCACCTCATGCTTGGTACACCTGGATAGAAAACTACTTCACTAGGTTGGGCTTCACAAAGAGTGAAGAGGATGCAAACCTGTATCACACCGTGGTGGAACGTAAGTTATTGATCATTGTTCTTTATGTTGATGATCTCATATTGACTAGTGATGAATAGTTGGTCATGTCTTGCAAGGAGGACCTTGCAAGAGAATTCGAGATGACAGACATGGGTCTCATGCATTACTTCCTTGGCATGGAACTGTGGCAGAAGGATGAGGAGTTGTTTCTATCTCAAGGCAAGTATGCCAACGAGATACTCAGGAGATTCCACATGGAGAAGTGCAAGCCCATGTAGACTCCTCTAGCAGGTAACCAGAAGAAGAAGGATTCTACTTCAGGGGAAGTAGTGGAAGCTACTGTGTATACATAGCTTGTGGGTTCACTAATGTACTTAGTGAACACACGACCAAATTTTTGCTATGAGGTGAACCAGCTGAGTCAAGCAATGGTTCAGCCCACCAAGATGTTTTGGAAGGTAGAAAAACATGTATTGAGATACCTCAAAGGCACATCTCAGTATGGATTATGGTAAAGACGGACATAGGGAGTGAATCTATAGGGTTTCACTGATGCAGATTGGGCAAGGATTCCATCAAATCAAAAGAGCACATAAGGAGGGATTTTCAACCTTGGGTTAGCGTCAGTTTCCTGGTATAGCAGGATACAAACGTCAGTCGCACTCAGCTCGATAGAGGCAGAGTACATGGCTGCAAGTCAGGTAGCACGTGAGTCCATATGGATGCAGAAAATCCTAGTTGGTTTGCTTGATCAGAGGATGTATCCAACTAAGACCTATTGTGATAATCAGAGTTGTATCAAACTCTCTGAGAATCTAGTATTTCATGACAATTCGGAGTATATTGACATCTGGTATCATCATCTCAGATATTGTGTGGCAAGGAGGATCATGTTGCTATAGTATATTTCGAAAGAAGAGCGAGATGCTGACATTTTGGCAAAGGCATTGTCAAAGTGTAAATTTGAGTTCCATAGAGATAGGATCGGGGTGGAAGATAATCCCTTTCTTGTTGAGAGGGAGTGTTGAAATATGGAAACAATAATATTCCAATTTTAACTTGTCCATGAATTAAAATTGTGAGTTAATATCGAATTTAGTCTTAAAAGCTACTTGGAAATAATTAATTAACTTATTTCAAGCTAATTAGTTGGAGAAATTCAACTTAGAAGTCTTTCTGAAGTCATGCAAGAGTGATCCCTTTGATTAAGGAGATAAGATTGAGTTATTCCTTAAATCAAGGAGATAAGATTGAGTTATACTTGAGTTGTAATTAGTTAACTTAGTTTACTGAGTTAAGTCCAGTTAAATTAGTTCTAAACTATTTGAGGAACTAATAGAGAGTTATCAACCAGTTGATGCATGCATGCATGCAACTAGTGCTACTCAGTTAATTGAAGATTCTGTCAACAAAAACTCATGCATGTCTATTATGAAAAAGAGCCAGTTGAGTTAAATGTCTAGGAAAATGTACTATCAGTTGCATATATTTGCCTATAAAGGAAACTCATGCATGTAGAAGAGATTCATCCTTGAGGATCAGCGCAGTTTTGGAGGATCATTGTTCCACTTGGTTGAGACTCTTCCACTTGGTAATAGTAGGATCACCCAGGAGCAACCGGGCAAGGAAGTAGGAGGCTTTGAGGGTAGAGGAGAAGGCTTTTGAGAAGTCTTGATTGCCTGTGAGAATCTGTGAGGATTTTACTGAGAGCTAGCTAGCTGTGAGAGCTAAGGCTTTGTATAATTCCTATGTATTTACACCTTGTATGATAATACAGATAGTGGGGTTTTTAGTCGAGGCTCTCCCCGAAGTATTTTTAAGTGTATTTTGCATTGATTCTTCTTCTTCTGGTTATATTATTCATCTTGATCTTTAAGCCTCCGCAAATGAAAGTAGAAGTAGGTTATAGTATTTTGCTTTGATTTATATTGCATTATTGGGTTAACCTACATCAAAATTTCTATAGCATTATGAGGACCTCGATAATTCTTCCAGCAACAAGATATTAGAGACAAACTCTTTACACATATTCAACTGTGTAACGAATTTATAAGTTTTCACAGAAATAAACATATGCATATAACTTAACAAACTTCAGAAACCATGTAGCAGAATTTTCCCAAATCGAAATAAGGCTAACAAGGCTCTTCTCTATCCCTAAAAGATTTAAATACTTTAGAAGGATTAATTACATTCAAACTGTCAATTTAGCCACTGACCTACGAGACCCACGACCTAGAAAATTATAAATATAGTTCATTAGTAAAAATTATGGAGTGTGGCAACACCAAAACAGTCCTTCACATAATTAAGCGCACTGTAAATTCAAGCTAGGATTTTCACCAGAGTAAACAAGTAACATAAAGCACAAAGTGTCAAACATAGGAATCCAGGATGGTACGTTTCCAACCTGTCAGAAATTGAGAAAATGTTAGTGCACATAATCGCCAGAGATCCAAAAGATTAGCCAGGAAAGCACCTTGGCTGTATAATAGCATACTTTCAAAACCCAATTGCAAATATTATTAATTTCAATGGGAAATACCTGTATCATATCTAAAGAAAACAAATAATTCGTGGGATGAGCTAGACCTTACCTGAGTTCGGCAAGTTACAACTGAAGGCTGTCCAACTACCTTACATAGAACCCTTCATGGGGTTAGAAAATGCATGGGTAAGGAAATAAAAGAATTGTAAGTATTTATTAGAAACAAATACTTACCCTATTCACATCAATGACAAAAATCACCATTCCTCTCAGAGTCTGAGACGTTGGATGCCAAGCCTAGTCAACAAGAGCATGTATTAACCCTATGCGTCGAAAGAACTCCCAAGAAGATACATAATATCACTCATAATAAAGAACTGAAATGGAAGAGAGTGAGGGTTCTGGATTACCTCCCTATAGAGGATCAACAAACAGTGCCAGGGATCATGGAAGAAAAGATGAAGAACTAGCTGAGAAATTGAGAGCCGAAACATTGCAGAGTAGTTGAAACCCTCACCTCCAGTTTGCAAATGAGCTACTCTTCGATGAGAGATGGTGAGTGGGGTAGTTGGAAAAGCCCTAAAGCCTTCTCACCATCAGATCACCTAGACCCAACCAATGGACGAGATCCATACCACATGTCATAGCTAGAACAAAACGATGGATAGATGCCAGCAGTGTCATTGCATGGGATGTGGAGACACGTAAAGATGGCATTTATTTCCAAGTCAAGTAATAGTCTGGATGCCTCGTGGAATGCCATGTGAGCCTTATTAGTATGTAAAAGAAGGCTAGGCCAACTGTGGGTAGTTAATGTAGAAACAAATTAGCAAGACACGCCATAGAAACTTGCTCTGCCTCTATGGCATGATATATGGTTTGATTTAATGCATAGATAGATGTGTAATAATAATTTTTATTTTATTTTTATGTGCTATAGTTTTAGTTGTTGTTATAGGATATTACAAATTCAAAAGACAATATCATAATAAATGTGGATCACAAAAGTCTAAGATCAAGAATTTTACTACACTCAAAAAAGAGGTATCGTAAATAAATAAAAATATAAATAAAGCGGATGGTAAATAAATAAAAGCTCTTTTTATACTTACTCCATAGGTATGGTAAATCAGTAAAAATATAAATACATTAGAGGTATGATAAATAAATAAAACATGTTTTTGTATTTACTCCATAAACATCTCTATATATACAAAATTTCAAAAAAATAAGTTTTATTTAGGTGAAGCCTATGGGATAAATACCATTGGCTAAATACCATGGGTGAAACACCATATTTATAAAAGAGATATGGTAAATAAATAAATATAAAATAAGTATAACAAGGTATGGTAAATAAAAACAATATATTAAATGGGATTATAAATCAACATCTCATTATATATCGATCTTATGGGCCAAACACCATGTTAAATAAACAAAAATATAAATAAGCCAATGGTATGGTAAATAAACAAACCTTATTTTTATATTTACTCCATAATACTCTTTATATTTAAGGACACTCAAAAAATATGTTTTACTTGAGGTGAAGCCCATGGGCCAAATACCATGTTAAATAAACAAAAATATAAATAAACCAAAGGTATGGTAAATAAATAAACCTTATTTTTATATTTACTCCATAATCCTCTTTATATTTACAAACACTCAAAAAATAGGTTTTACTTATGTGAAGCCCATGGGCCCAATTATTATTAATACCATGCAAAAAAATATTATTAACCCTAATATTA
>APFE030030580.1:95066-106749 GCA_000404065.3 Pinus taeda | reverse complement strand
TTCATGTTATTACTATATTAATAATTTTAATTCATGTTACTACTATATTGTTTGTTTGTTTTATGTTTCATCTTTTACTATATTGTAACACTATTTCTTAATGCTATTTTGTAAGACTATTATACTAATCATTATCATTATTTAATTCATGTTATTACTATGTTGTTTGTCTGTTTTATGTTTTACTATATTGCAACACTATTTTGTAACACTATTATAATAACCATTATAATTATTTAATCCATGTTATTACTATATTAATAATTTTAATTCATCTTATTACTATATTGTTTGTTTGTTTTATGTTTTATGTTTTACTATTTTGTAACACTAATATACTAATCATTATCATTATTTAATTCATGTCATTACCATATTGTTTGTATGTTTGTTTTATCTTTTATCTTTTACTATTTTGTAACACTATTATACTAATCACTAACATTATTTAATTCATGTTATTACTGTATTAATAATTTTAATTCATGTTGTTACTATATTGTTTCTTTATTTTATGTTTTACTATATTGTAACACTATTATACTAATCATTATCATTATTTAATTCATGTCATTACTATACTAATAATTTTAATTCATGTTATTACTATATTGTTCGTTTGTTTTATGTTTTATGTTTTACTATATTGTTACACTATTATACTAATCATTACCATTATTTAACTCATGTTATTATTATATTAGTAATTTTAATTTATGTTATTACTATATTATTAATTTTAATTCATATTATTGATATATTAATGATTTTATTACCATATTGTTTATTTGTTTTATGTTTTACTATTTTGTAACACTATTATACTAATCATTATCATTATTTGATTCATGCTATTACTATATTGTTTGTTTTATGTATTATGTTTTACTATTTTGTAACACTATTATACTGATCATTATCATTATTTAATTCATGTTATTACTATATTAATAATTTTGATTCATGTTATATTGTTTTAGGTTTTATGTTTTTCTATTTTGTAACGCTATTTTGTAACTCTATTACACTAATCATTATCATTACTTAATTCATGTTATTACTATGGTGTTTGTTTGTTTTATGTTTTATGTTTTACTATTTTGTAACACTACAATACTAATCATTATCTTTATTTAATTCATGTCATTACTATATTGTTTGTCTGTTTTATGTTTTATGTTTTACTATATTGTAACACTATTTTGTAACAATATTATAGTAATAATTATATTACTTAATTCATGTTATTACTATATTAATAATTTTAATTCTTGTTTTTTTTTCTATTTTGGTCTACTTCTATATTCATACAAAAAGTTACAGCAAGGTCACTTCCTCGAAAGTTCATGCGAAGGATTTGGCAAAGAGAAAAAGATTGACTGCCTGACTATGGAACCAGGCCAAAGACCTTACATCAGAGAAGTTAATACCAAGGGACACTGAACAATTCAGAAGGACTTGAAACACTGACTCATATAAGAACTAATAATGACACAAACAGAAACAAAGACAGACCCCTACCTAGCTAATTGACAGAAGCTCGAAACAGGCATGAACACTGAGAATCAAAAAGAAGGAAGACTTTGGCTTCAGTGGCTGAACCAAAAAACTAGAGGCATTGACAGGTTCAATCTGCATCTGTGGTTGACGGTCGTTCCTCCACAATTCTGCATCCAAATTGTCCTAAGTTCGTGGAGCCAGATGAGAGGTCCGCAGAACAAGAGGGCTCTCCTCTCACAAGCTCGCTTGGGCCAGCATTGGTTCCAGTGTGCAGAGTAGGAATTCCTCCAGAGACATGGCACTGAGTGGAAATCTGACTTGCCTACCTCAGTTCTACATGAACCCCCTGATGAGAATCTCCTGAACCCAGTTCATTCTCACATTTTTCAATAGTCACCGAGACGATGAAGGTGGAATTGGCCAAAGAACATGGAATGTGGAAGCGGGTTGTGGGATGCACATTATGTATACAGTCTCCACCTCTGTCTCGCCCTCTTCCCCTACCTCTACCGCGTCTGGTCGCAGGGTTGAATGATGTATCCTTAGAGGGATCCAGAGAAGTGGAGGGGTGCTAGTGGGTGGCGCGCCCACACGAACCACCACGCCTGCTGACAAATCTCATCCTTTCTCCAGGCATCTTTATGGGAGGAGGACTATTGACTAGAGAATGGAAGGTAGAGAAACAACTGAGAGGCGTATGCGCCGAGTGAGCCAAAGACTGAGCCTAAAAAAAGCTATGAGCACCGGGAGCCAGAACAGAATGGAGGCTGAAAGTTGTAAAAGCACACATATCCAAGCAGAGACAGACAAACATGGAAGTGTTGACAACATGCACCAGAGCAGATGGACAGCAGATGGACGAGCGATCCTGCCGAGAGTCGCCCTGAATAGCAGCTATGCGGAATGAGCTGAGCGACATCGCGCTAAGAACCCAGAGCATGGACGGTAGCGTAAATGCGACCATAAATGTATTTGTACGGAGCCGACTAGCCAGCCCATAAATGTAACATCTGGCGCGGTAGGGCTACCACTTGCCCACTTCGTGCGCCTCCCACATACCGTCCTGGCCATCATTCACCTGCATCCGGGAAATTTTAATTCATGTTATTACTATATTGTTTGTTTGTTTTGTTTTATGTTTTATGTTTTATATTTTGTAACACTATTTTGCAAGGCTATTATACTAATCATTATAATTATTTAATTGATGTTATTACTATATTAATAATTTTAATTCATGTTACTACTATATTGTTTGTTTGTTTTATGTTGTACTATTATGTTACACCATTTTGTAAAACCATTATTCTAATCATTATCATTATTTAATTCATGTTATTACTATATTTATAATTTTAATTCATGTTATTGTTATGTTGTTTGTTTGTCCTATGTTTACTATATTGTAACACTATTTAGTAACACTATTATACTAATCATTATCATTATTTAATTCATGTTATTACTATATTAATAAATTTAAATTTATGTTATCACATATTCTTTGTTTGTTTATGGTTTTATGTTTACTATTTTGTAACACTAGATATAACTAATCATTATCATTATTTAATTTATGTTATTACTATATTAATAATTTAGATTCATGTTGTTACTATATTGTTTGTTTGTTTTATGTTTTACTATTTTGTAACACTACTACACTAATCCTTATCATTATTTAGTTCATGTTATTACTATACTAATAATTTTAATTCATATCATCACTATATAGTTTGTTTTTTTTATGTTTTACTATTTTGTAACACTATTTTCTGAGACTATTACACTAATCATTATCATTATTTAATTCTTGTTATTACTATATTAATAATTTTAATTCATGTTATTACTATATTAGTAATCTTAATTCATTTTATTACTATATCGTTTGTTAGTTTTATGTTTTAAGTTTTACTATTTTGTAACACTATTATACTAATCATTATCATTATTTAACTCATGTTATTACTATATTAATAATTTTAATTCATGTCATTACTATATTGTTTGTTTGTTTTATGTTTTACTATTTTGAAACACTATTACACTAATCATTATCATTATTTAATTCATGTTATTACTATATTAATAATTTCAATTTATGTTATTACTATATTTCTTGTTTGTTTTATGTTGTACTATTTTGTAAAACTATTTTTTTTTTCTCTGCAAATACTAACTTCTATTAACTGAAAGGCAAAATATTTTTACATATGAGTGAGGCATTACAACACTCGACAAACCAGAACTACCCCATTACAGACATAAGTTGGGGAAAATAGTTACAGAATGCAAGAGACCAGAAAGCATACATAGAGAGAAACTTGTGTCGCCGAGAAGGAAATCTGAGCCAGTACATAGACACAAAAAACATCGCAACCCAGCTAAAACAAAGTCATCAAAATCCCATGTGGGAGCCACAAACCAGTAGGACAATTACACAGAAAACCGACCATAAGTCTGAGACCGGAGCCGAAACAAAAAGAGGCATTCCCAAGAGGCGTTACTTCTCTTTTGCTGGGTCATTATCCTTCTTCTCATCCCGAGTAGTGTCGCCATCCTTAAGACCTTCATTACCGCTTAAATCATTGTCAGGGATAGTTATGGCATGTTCCGCTTCGCCATGAGTTTTGTCCTCAGCTGCAGGTACTGTGTCGTCCAGAGGAGGAAGATTTTTGAGAAAAGCCTACTGTTCATCTTTCTCTTTTTCCAAATTTTCCTTGTTGTCATTGTCCAAGGAATTCTCACTGCCAGGAGAGGGATCAGGGGCGATGCAGGTCAAAGGGGAGACAAGGCTTTCCTCTTCCGAGAGCATAAGGGTGATGTGGGTAGTTACCAAGGGTCTGTGCAGGTTGCTTTGAAACTTGAAGTGCATTGTTTGAAAAGCATTATTTGGCCTAGGTTTCTGACCAGAGCTAACAGACGGCCCAGCTTCATGGGTGGGGGAGGGATTGAATGGTTCCGTCGTTGTTTCCATGGCAAAACCAATTGGAGGATGCAGACGGTTGTCACGACGTCCCCCAGAATGATGTCTTTTTCCAGAACGAACCATTATAACAGAACAAAGGGAGTCCTCTAAAGGGTTATGGACAGGATGACCACCAGGACGGAGACAGGTGAAACAAGAGGGATGCCCAACAAAGCTATCGACCAACACCACTGAGCTATCGACCAACACCACAGTGTGACTGAGCGTGTAGACAGCCACGAAGATAACAGACATATACAGAGTGCAGAAATTCAGAATAGGGGAGAAATTACCCTTGAGAGAAATGTCTTTAAGCCTGCGGCAATGCCCCGAACTTACACCATCACCCACAGCTTCCGTTAACCTGGTTCTAATGTCGCGCAGCGGAGCACATAGCTGGGTGAGAGACCCGTCGATCGACATGGTTATAACGGGAAGAATGTTGCATCGATCGACGCAGGACATAAATCCAAATCCCCTTCCCAATCTTGCATTAATAACCATTCTCTGCACGGATGAGTTAATGTCCCGGGAGGCCACGCTACTCTGCAGCTGGCAGTACTGGGTACTAACTGTCTGCATGGAGAGCTATGCTAACACATATGCCACCCGGATCCGGGATATTTTGTAACACTATTATATTAATTATTATAATTATTTAATTCATTTTATTACTATATTAATAATTTTAATTCATGTTACCACTATATTGTTTGTTTGTTTTATGTTTTATGTTTTACTATTATGTTTTCACTATTACACTAATCATTGTCATTATTTAATTCATGTTATTACTATATTAATAATTTTAATTCATCTTATTACTATATTGTTTGTTTGTTTTATGTTTTACTATTTTTTAACACTATTATACTAATCATTATCATTATTTAATTCATGTTATTACTATATTAGTAATCTTAAACCATTTTATTACTATATTGTTTGTTAGTTTTATGTTTTACTATTTTGTAACACTAATATACTAATCATTATCATTATTTAACTCATGTTATTACTATATTGTTTGTTTGTTTTACTTTTTATGTTTTACTATTTTGTAACACTATTACACTAATCATTATCATTATTTAATTGATGTTATTGTTATATTAACAATTTTAATTCATGTTATTACTATATTTTTTGTTTATTTGTTTGTTTTATGTTTTATGTTTTACTATATTGTAACACTATTTTGTAATGCTATTTGTGTTTTATGTTTTACTATTTTGTAGCACTATTTTGTAACACTTTTATACTAATTATTATCATTATTTAATTCATGTTATTACTATATTATTAATTGTAATTCATGTTATTACTATATTAGTAATGTTAATTCATTTTATTACTATATTGTTTGTTCCTTTTATGTTTTACGCTTTACTATTTTGTAACACTGTAATACTAATCATTATCATTATTTAATTCATGTTATTATTATATTGTTTGTTGGTTTGGAGTTTTATGTTTTACTATTTTGTAACACTATTACACTAATCATTATCATTATTTAATTCATGTTATTGCTATATTGTTTATTTATTTGTTTGGTTTATGTTTTACTATTTTGTAACACTATTTTGTAAAACTATTATACTGACCATTATCATTATTTAATTCATGTTATTACTATATTAATAATTTCAATTCAAGTTATTACTATATTGCTTGTTTGTTTTATGTCTTACTATTTTGTAACACTATTATACTGATCATTATCATTATTTAATTCATGTTATTACTGTATTGTTTGCTTGTTTTATGTTTTACTATTATGTAACACTATTTTGCAACACTATTATACTAGTCATTAGCATTATTTAATTCATGTTATTACTATATTGTTTGTTTGTTTTATTTTTTATGTTTTACAATTTTGTCACACTATTTTGTAACAGTATTATACTAATCATTATCATTATTTAATTCATGCTTTACAATATCAATAATTTTAACTCATGTTATTACTATATTGTTTGTTTGTTTTACGTTTTATGTTTTACTATTTTGTAACACTATTATAGTAATCATTATCATTATTTAATTCATTTTATTACTATATTAATAATTTAATTCATGTTATTACTTCTTATAATTTAATTCAATTATTACTCTATTGATAATTTTAATTCATGTTATTACTATATTGTTTGTTTGTTTTATGTTTTATGTTTTACGATTTTGTAACACTATTATACTAATCATTATCATTATTTAATTCATACTATTACTATATTGTTTGTTTGTTTTACGTTTTATGTTTTACTATTTTATAACACTATTTTGTAACACTATTATACTAATAGAACAAGCAATAAGGGCAAAGATAACTTTATAACCCCGAAGTCAAGGCAGAGAGCCAACAGAAGAAGCGCAGACAAAGAAGGAACAGATAGAAACAACAACAGCAATACCTTCGAAATCTTGGATTTGGAGACAGACTCAGAGGAGACACAGAAGACCAAAGCAGCAGATAAGGAGCCAAGAGACAAGGAGGAACAAACCAGGAAAGAAGAGGAAGAGGACAAAAAAAACAACGAAATCCAAATGAGGGAGCGACCAGAAGAGCCGGAGGAGGATACAGACATGCTGACCAGTGATGGAGGAAGCGAGGACATTGAGATGGAGGAAGCTTTAGCCCGGGAAGGGTTGAATCTACCCGTCATAGTGGAGAACTGGAAAAATCAAGGTATAGAAACTGCATCGGAAGAAGAAATCAAAAAAATCAGTGATCTGTTTACAGCAAGGTAGAAAGCAGAACTAGAAAGGCAACATAGGAAGCTAGGTGTCGCAAGAGGTAATGGTCTCCACCCGAAGAGTCCTTTATGGAACTCATCAAGCTCAAGGCAAAAGAAGAAAAGGGGCCGAAAGACAAGCAATGAAGCTCTGCATGAGCTAGGAATGATAATGATCAACTCAGGGAAGATGAAGGCTCTTAGCGCCTTCCCTTCCTTTCAATAATGCCTCAAGTTTGTCATGAAGATCATATCTTGGAATGTAAGAGGGCTAAACAGCCAAGCAAAGCATAGACTACTGAAACGCAAATTCCAGAAACATAGACAGGAAATCATGTTCTTACAGGAAACCAAATGTAGGAGTTCCAGTATGGCAAGGATTACCAAGAAGATCAGAAGGCACATAAACTTTCTAGAAATTGAAAGTAAGGGCAGAGAAGGAGGCCTAGCCACACTATGGGACACAATAGAAATTCAAATAATATCTGCAGAAGCGAACAAGCACTTCATTGTTGTGGAAGCTCAACCCACAGGTAATTCTGAATCATTTTTATGTGTAAATGTTTATGGACCACAAAAGATAGAAGATAAAATCAGTTTTCTGAATTCCTTCAATAGACTTATTATTAGGCATCCAATGTCCAAATGTATTCTGGGGGGTGACTTCAACATGATAACAACCCTTCTAGAGAAGAAAAGAGGTCTAAGGAAACTTAACAGAGATGCCGAGTCTTTCACTAGTTTCATTGAGAATGCTAAATTGGTACACATTCATACCAAGACTGGCAATTACACATGGAATAATAGAAGAGGGGGAAATAGAATGATAGCCTCTCACTTAGATAGATTTTTGATTTCGGAGAACATCACAATGGATGGTATCCTGGCAGTGTCAGATATCCTTCCTAGTGGAGGGTCAGACCATTGGCCAATATCGCTCATAGTTGCTGTTCAGGGTACACCAAGGAATAAACCCTTTAGATTTGAAAAAATTTGGTTGGATCATCCCAACTTCCTTCAGCTGGTAGAGAACTGGTGGTTAGAACCTCCGGAAGGTAAGGGACCCAAAATGTTTAATCTGCAGAAGAAATTAAGACTCATTAAAGACAAGATAAAAGAGTGGAACAGAACAGTTTTTGGAGATATCTTCAAGGAGAAAACCCTTATAGAAGATAAGTTGGAACAAATTCACAGAGAGTGGGCAGCCGCGCAAAACAGTGAGGAATCTATAGAACAGGAAAAAACTCTAACTCAACAATGGCACAGTCGATGTCGGCAGGAAGAAATTCTCTAGAGGCAAAAATGAAGAATTCAGTGGCTAAAAGAGGGAGAGCAGAACACAAATTCTTTTCACAGATCTGCTCTCGATTACAAAAGTTCAAACAAAATTCTTGAGATGAGAAATGGAAATGGGGAGTCAATGAAGAACCACCATGAAATATCAGAGTTTCTCTCAGCTCATTTCAGCTCCATGGCACAGGAACCGCAGATAAATAGAGGGGAAGCCATTAGGGAACTTCTAAAAGCCATTCCTAAAGCTATTACCTCTGAGAAAAACTGGGCCCTCAGTAGGGAAATCAAATTGGAAGAGGTAGAGGAAGCTGTCAGAAGCATGCCAAACGATAAGGCCCCTGGGCCGGATGGGTTTACAATCAATTTTTACAAGGCTTGCTGGAATATTGTGAAATAGGATGTTTGGGATGTTGTAGAGGACTCCAGGCGCTCTGGAACCATTCTCAAATCCATTAATTTTACCTTCATAGCACTAATTCCGAAGGTAGAGGAAGCCAACACTCCTGAAAAGTTCAGACCTATTGCTCTCTGCAATGTCATCTATAAAATAATATCAGAAGTTATTGCCAACAGGCTGAAGCCCATTCTTTCGGGCATCGTCTCTGAAGAGCAATCGGGCTATGTAGAGGGAAGGCAGATATTAGATAATATTATTCTTGCTCAAGAGATGATCCACACTCTCCATTCAAGGAAAAAATCAAGGATGTTAATGTAGCTTGATTTATCAAAAGCTTATGACAAGGTGAGCTGGAATTACCTTGAAGCTATTCTGGATGCTTTCAGATTCTGCAAGCATTGGGTTAACTGGATTCTTGCCCTCATAAGATCATCAAGGTTCTCGACCTTAGTTAATGGAGCCCCCTCTGAACCATTCTCACCCTCGTGAGGAATAAGACAGGGTGATCCTCTATCCCCTTTCCTATTCGTTATCCTCATGGAGGGTCTCAGCAGAATCATAGCCAAAAAGAAAGCTGAAGGGGTAATTAAGGGTCTTCAACCAATCTCGTCTATCCCTGCTACCACCCATCAGCAATTTGTGGATGATACAATGTTACACGGTAGCCCCACAGTGAAAGAGGCCTTGGCATTCAAGGGAATCTTAGATCTCTTCAGCAGAGCCTCAGGAATGGAAATCAATTTCTCCAAATCTACGATTTTCTTCTTCAGCACTCGTCATGCTATTCAGGCTCACCTTTCTCAACTTCTAGTTTCTGGATAGGTGGGTTACCTTCAAGATATTTAGGAGCTCCCCTCACTCTCCCACCTTGGCAGAAAGTGCATTGGGAAAAGATCATAGCCAACATGGAAAATAGATGCAAACACTGGACGCACAGGGGGCTCAACTTTGCCGGAAGATTAATCCTCACCAAGCTTGTGTTACAGGCTATACCGCAGTAACTATTATCCATGCTACCAGCTCCCAAGGGGATACTTCAACAAATAAGAGCTATAAAGAGATCCTTTTTATGGAGTGGGAATGGGGACAAGAAAAATGGGTGCTCGTAGCCTGGAACAAATTATGCAAGCCGAAATATATGGGGGGACTAAATCTAGTGGATCCGCCAGTCGTCAACATGACCTGCGGTGCTAAGCTATGGTGGAGATGGATCAAAGAGCCCAATCTGCCATGGGCCAGACATTGGAAATACAAATAAATCCCAAAATGCAATCATCAGGATCTCATAAGATTGCAGGAGGTTCCAGAGGGCTCACCCATATGGAATCTTGCAAGACAAAACCGTAGCCTAGTGCAGGAAAATAGCTTCTGGGAAGTACGCAATGGAAGGTTTGGACCTATTTTGGGAAGACGCATGGCAGCAACTCCCAAAATTGGACACCCCAGAGCTAAGTTATCTCAAACAGATCAGCCAGAATGAAGGCAGAAATAGAGTCTGCCATTACTGGGATCAAAGCAGCAGAGATGCAAACTAGAGAGAATGGATACATCTCAACGATGACAACAACATTGAGGGAAATGAAATCACAAATCAACTCAACAGTCAGATTCTTAAAAGAAAGATAAGGAAAACAGAGGAAGATGATCAGCTAAGATGGGGTATGATAGGAAATGGAAATTTCTCACTAAAGGAAGCAACGGAAATGATAGTAAAGGAAGAACAGGAGGAAGCAGTGCCCTGCTGCAACAAAGTGTGGGATAGCCTTTTTTGGCCGAAAATTAAAACATTCCTATGGCTACTAATGCGAAACAAAACCCTGACTTGGGACAATCTGCGCAGAAAAGGGTTCGGTGGACCATCCAGATGCCCAATGTGCTTAGGAGAAGAAGAAACTATAAACCACCTATTTGATTCTTGTGAATGGGCTAACCATTTGTGGAACTGGCTGGAGGGAATTCTACGAAAATAAAACCGTGACAGAGAGTCCATCTGAAATACGATTCTAAACTGGAAAAACAATTTTTCCAAAAACCAAAGAGCCAATAACATCTGGAAAGCCATGTCATGCTTCTTATTGTGGACAATATGGAAAGAGCACAACAGGAGGGTGTTTCAGGATGAACAAAAAAATACTGAGCATTCAAAAGTAACTATACTAACAAATATTAAACAATTAATTCAGAGAAAATGCAAGGTGGATCCCAATGAGAAGCCATCGGCGCGGGACTTACATATCTTGAGGTGCTTTCAACTGGAAGCTAGCCACAGCATAACAACACCGAGACACTAGAAACAACCAAATTCGGAAGTCAACAGATGGAATTTCCCGCCAGAGGGAGGTCTGAAGTTGAATTTTGATGGTGCCTCCAGAGGCAACCCTGTTACACAGTAATTTTTCACCATTTGTCACTGTCCCTGTTACCCCTCTCCTACATCTTGGAGGACTCATTCTGGGACTTGTGAGAAGTGACAAGACTTGAAACCACTTGCATCAATCACCTCTGAACATGAGCTTCATATGCCTTGAAGACATCTCCTGCAGCTTGCCCTTAAAAATAGACCTTTTTACATTAGCGCTGGCCCACTGTGTTCTGCCCGCACCAATGGGAAAAATCCTATAAAAGGGGCGCGCCATTAGCGCTCTGTCCCAGAGTCACAATCGCGCCAACATTTTTGGGCAGATTTTTTAACCAATCAACCTCCGAAAGTTCTATCCAACTCATTCACCAACTGAATCCATGTTAAGTGAAGATGGTTTGGCTTCGAATCTCCTTGAATGG